>VOQK01000509.1:0-13453 GCA_015052645.1 Benitochromis conjunctus | reverse complement strand
AACTTTGTGTTTTGTCTGAATTCATAGCGTGACAAACTATTTTTCCAGGCCAAACAAAGATCTTCTCAGTATGTGAAGCATCACTTCCTCTCCAGCTAATGAGTTATCTGCTAAGCATTTGGAGCACCCCTCGAGCTTTCAGATGACTTGCTATGCCCTTGTGAGGCTGTTGTACTTTTCACTTTTCCCCACTGTTTCTCACTACAGCATGAAATTAGACTCGGTGCACACGTGCTCCCCTGGGCTGCCTCTGCTTACTGGTGCAGCATTTGGCTCTGTGGTATAGAGGGCGACACTGTTAACTCTCGACATGCTCCAGAAACCCCCCGAGAAGGCAGTGCAATATAAATCCCCTCACGTTTAGGTGTTTCCTTACATAATGTTGAGTGGCAGCCTTCACACATTATGTTTTTTTAGGAAAAACAAGTTACAGTAAAATTGTCTTTCTGCTTACAGACATGACAGAGAAATATAATCATTTTTAGCCTTTTATAAAGACAAAGACAGAATGAGGTGCTGATTTCCTCACAGTCTGATGTGACCACGCTTTAATCTCTACTTCCCCTGGGAAAATATCATCATTATGAATAAATAACATTAATATTAATAAAAGCATTCATGAAAAAAACACTAATTATTGTTTTTTTTATTGAAGTTATTGTTAGGGAAACATTTTCTAATTCACACACACACACACACACACGCACGCACACACGCGCACACACAGGTTGGTTTTGGAAAATAGATGTATAGAAATCTGATTTTTAAGGTGGTATTGTGATTTTTTTTGGCCTGTGCCAGCTTGGTTGTGTATGTTTTTTTTGTGCATTGTCACATTTTATTTTCTGTATAATTTTTATAATTATTTATACATAACTAAAGCGAGATCTGGCAGCAAGATGACAGATAATGATTTGTTGGTGGAGCATTTATGGTTAACCTGCAGTTTAGCAGAGACATTAAATAATAATAGTCTGACACTATTCTGTTCAGCAATAAAACATAAACACTTCACTGTTTATAACTATATTTCTGACCATAAACTTTAAAGTTGCTCACACAACTTGCTTTGACTTCCACAGTGCCTGGAGCCCTGCAAAGACTCCTGGGAGATGAAGGGGAAAGGCAACTGCAGAGAGTTATGTGAGGTATGGTGCAACATAGAGCCAGGCATACTGTATGCTTTCTGAGTACAGTTTAAAAACAGCCATGGGTAGTTTTGTGCAATCACAGATTGAAATAAAGATGCAAAGTCTATTAAACTCTCTGGATCTGTAGGAAGTCTCAGTAAAAACCTTGAGAATCAATGTATTCCTGGAAATTATATTTATTATTCATATTCAATACTGTTCTTTTACTCAATACTACTTATTGATGCAAACCTGTCATTATCATATTTCACACATAGAATTCATACTGTTTATTATATCACTTTAGTATGTCAGGTGTGAGAATTACACTACTGGCATGTTCTAAGCAAACAGCAGAAAGTAGCTGTAACAGGCCCAACAGAAAAACAGTTAATCTGTGCTAACTAGTTTGCCTTTGATTCATCCAGCGGGTGTTTCCCAAAAAGCACTGGGAGTGTGTGACCAGCTGTGAGTTCCTTCGTTCTGTGCTGACAGTGAAGCAGGGCAGCTGTCCACCTCCAGACAGAGCCAGTGGTTTTGCTGCTGCCTGTGTGGAAAGCTGTGATCGCGACAAAGACTGCTCTGCTCAGAAGAAATGCTGCTCTAACAGCTGTGGCCACACCTGCCAGACTCCCAATGACATCTACAAGGGTATGTTGAGCCGGAATCACTGGCTATTCAAAAACATCTCACCATAAATATGTTTAAGGATTTTATTGTAGGAAATAGATCATAAAAAAGCTCAATGCATCCATTTTTTCCACTTATCCAATTCATCTCAGCTGTCATAGGGTGAGAGGTGGGGTACAGCCTGGACAGGTCACAAATGATTCACACTTACAGACAATTTGGGAATGCCAATTAGCCTAAGAGGTATGTCATCAGATTGTGAGAGGAAGCCCGAGTATCTACCCATGCAGGCATAGGTACTTTCATTAAAACTTTAATGTTATCAGTCCTAATAACCTAAAAAAATACCCCCTTGGGCCTTTCCTCAAATAAATGAAGTGGAAATTGTCTTTCCCAGGAAACAATGTGTGCTGCTGTAAGTCTGAGTGAGGAGCAGAGAAAAAAGGACTCACAGAAGGAAACTTTGCTTTTTTAAGGTGGCACTGAGTAAATCTGCAGCACTGGCGGGTGCTGACTAAGAGCACCCGCCAGTGCAGCTCCCTGCAGTAGATGACAGGAAGCAGGAAGAGAATTTGAAAGGACAAACTACGAGTTTAAAAATGCAGACAACTGATTCTGCTTCAACATCAGATATTTGGAGATAAATTATCTGAATTTCAGGAGTGGGACCATGCCTCCAAACATGCACCTTCCTGGGCTTTTCTATATATGACACCCCCCCAGTTCTACAAGCTGTCTGTTCTCATCTTCGTGCTCCACCCTCCCTCCCCTTTTTCAATTCTTTCACTTCTCATTAGTACATGGGGATCTGCCAGGCCCAGGAGCCGCCGCCCTTCAAGGCCTTCCCCAAACTGCAGCTAGATTCATGTCCAAGCCGTTCACCTTTACCTGCTAAAATGCTGTCAAAGCTAAAATGAGGAGGTGGGCCCAGCGAGTGAAATACAGCTAAAAATCATACCTGTACCTGTTTCTTAATGAAAATTAATTATTAAAAAAAACCCCTGTATGAACAGTACTGTACTCATAAAAGTCCCTTCAGCTGTACACTGTTCTACCTTTGGTGGATGATTTTTCTGTCCAGGTGCTCCTCTGAAGCCAAGTAAGGAGCTAGCCTTTGAAGAAGCATCTTCTGGTCAGCTGGAGGTGCACTGGTCATCCCGCTTCAACATTTCGGCCGAGCCTGTAGTCTACATTCTGCACAGGAGATGGAACTTTGGCATACAGCCCAGTGAGGACACTACCACTTCATGGCAAGTGGCTGCGCAGGTTAGTTAACTGCCTCCAATATAGACGGTTACGGAGATGTGACAAATTAAAGAAAAAAACCTCAAAGCTCTCTTTGTAAGGTGCTGGATTGCCAAGTGCTGACAGAACAGCTGTGTTGTGTTGGCATTTCTGTGGCTTGACTGGAGACACAGACGGTCAATCTCTCAGAAGATAGTCCATCAGTGTCTAATGCAGGGGTCACATGATAAACTGTTGTGGAGGCTGAGCAATAAGCTGAACTCAGCTCTGCTCAGTATTAACTTGGCATCTTCATAAGGTGCTTCTGGTAAAAGTAGATGTTACAGTTTTCACTGTAAGAACACCAACATTTTATCACAAATTATTTTTTTGATCACACTTATTTCAAAGTTTCAGACTTTTAACTTTGTTAAAGGTGAGATTAATATTTTGCTTGTAGTTTAATGACTTCATCTGCAGTTTTTCAGTTCAGACTGACAGTCTGTGTGGGCTTGAACATGTGAGTTCATGTGAGGTTGAGTGTCCGAGGTGGAAATCTGAACGACAATGATCATCAGTGGGAGACGATCTGTATCTAGATGTGTTAAAATTCAGTTCCTCATCACATTTTGGTAAACTCTTCTTCACTCAACAATGAATTGTGAAATGCTTAAAAATGAGCTTTTTTTCTTAGACATTAAAAAACTTAATCACCCAGACAGAAACTACCTAAACACAGTCTAAACACCGGCACACTGCTCTCGCCCTAACACCACCGACTTCATTTTTTCCCACAGACGACGGAGCAGAGAGCAACGGTGTCGGACGTCCGGCCTGGTCGCTGGTACCAGTTTAGAGTGGCAGCCGTTAACCTACACGGGACCAGAGGTTTCACCACGCCCAGCAGACACTTCCACTCAAGCAGAGGTCAGACACACATGTGTGTGTGTTCTTTGAGTGCAGAGTGTTTTGACAAAAAATCTTAAATGCCACCAGTGATGTGACTGTGTGTTTTCATCCCTCTCTGGCTGCTGAGCCCACTCCCCCCATTCACCCAACAGCCCCATTAACCATAATGAATCATTCAACTCTATTTGTATAGCACTTTAGTTCAACTTAGATTAGTCCAGAATGACTAAGAATAAAGCAGCTGGAATGATAACAAATCAACACTGAAACTAATGAATTCAACATATTTTAAACATCATAAAATAAAACTAAGTCAGGAAAAACCTTCTTAAAATGAAACAGAGATCAACAGAGTTGTAACTGAGCATGTCAGAGAGATGAAACGTGTAGCTCTCCTAGCCATCCACTGTCTTCCTCTTTTCTGACTCACGGTTGTCAGGGGGGAGGAGCCTGTGCCAGGGGACAGTCACACTGCACACTTTGGACATGTTGCCAGCTGCAGAGAACAACAGCAACAAAGTCTGACAACAGAGAGTGACTCAGGCGACTTTGGCTGTAGGCCAGTAAAGGCACACTTTGCAATCCAAACAGCTGAGGTGGTGACAGGTAGGACTGTGGCAGCGCAGGTCAGAGATGCAGACAGAAAAGGTGTTGTGGTTAGAGCTCAGACTGACCAGCTACAGTGACATCAGTTAAAAACAACATGTATTTTGACAGCTTAGAAAATACTAAGTGACAGTATAGCAATGGTCCTACCCCTGCCTCTACTACCCCTAGAAGTAGAAGAGATAGATAAGAGATATTTTTTTAATGAACTTAAACAAGGGAAGCCAAAAGTTCTTAAGAATATATCAAGTTAAACTGATGAACACTGGCACGGTTAGAAGCAATTCCAGAGAAAATATACTGTTTAGCAGATGGTTGTACTGTTGTATATATGTATAACAGAATTTATGGAGAGAATCCTCAAAGGATTCATTGTTTTCCTCTGTGTGATTTCTATAGCCGCCACAGTCACACAGGGAGCCGCCTCGGCAAGCTGAAAAGATGTGAAGCTTAATCAGTTCAGACGTGTTCACTCTCCCACTGTTTGCTGCACTGTGCTGAGGTACTTAGGGACACAAGGCAGGTGCTGCCCTTATGTGCTAAAATGTATTGTTAGAACAGTTTTACCATTGTTTTGCTATCTGTGGCTGCTGAGACATCAAATTGATCACTGATTCTGATCAGGCTGAGGAACAGGAAACACGAGATATAAACACCAGATAGACATACGAGAATCCTCTGGTGCGCCTGAATGACTGAAGCCAAATGAATAGACAGTGTCAGGACACATACCATGCAGCCAATCAGAAAGATGGCAGTTAATTTAGATTTCAAAACTGCAGTGTCAAAAACACGATTAGGTTTTCTGGCAAATGCCATCTTTGTCACGCTAGACTGACCAGTCCTTACTATTAATGAAAGCGATGGTAGTGAGTGATAATGAAGGACCCACGCACACAGAGTTACACGCTGAGTGTTTGTTTTTATTTGTAATGTGTTGCTGCAGCAGCTTTCCAGCTACCCTCCTCCGGCTTCACACCGCACACAGACCTCTGCTCTGGTCCTGACGATATACTCAGAAAGGGGAGACATGATCAGATGTTGGGTCAGACTCCCCTGACACCGTGCCCTGAACCCACTGCTACACCCCTCCCTTACAGCTGAGCCACAAACCACACCCTGCCACACAGTCCTATCTGTAAATACGGTAGATGAAATCCCGATATTATTATTTTTTTGTTATTTTGAGAGTAACACACTTGATAAATCCAACATCAAACTGTACATTGGATGGTGCTGGATTTTATGGATATCGTCTTATTTGGCACTGAATAGACTGTAACTGTGGGGCAGCACTGTGATGTACTGTCACCTCACAGCAAAGACGTTCTTGGTTTGAATGAATCGGCCTATTGGGAACTTTGTCAGTGTGCTGGGGTGTAAAGCTCATTGCTTTACACATATTAATAGCATCCAACATGTCACCCTCAGACCCCTCCAATCCTCCTGCTCCTACTGAGCTGAGAGTGGCAAATATGAGCCTTGGCCCTGGGAGTACCGTGAGGATGCGCGCCAGGATTCAGTGGAGCATGCCGCCTGACCTGGATGTTCCCATCCACCACTACAAGGTCAGTTGGAGCTGGACTGCAGTTGGACATTCTTCTGCCTCATCCCTGACCAAGAGGAGGAAGACGGTCAGAAAGGTGAGAATGCCACTGCTTCGATTTAAGATCCAAGAAAGGGGTCGTTTGTATGTCATGTTCTCTGAAACCCAAATGGAGTGTCACGTCTTCCTGTCCTAGATTTATATGGAAAAATCTGAGACAGTACCACAAAGAGCTGAACCATTAATTCAACCAGATTTTATTAAAGAGCTTAATTTGAAAAGCAAAAATAAAAAACACTGTTACTATCCAGTCCCAGAGGTTCTGCTGACATCAGCATTTCTGTAGCATGTTTAGATCTGTGATCACCAACTGGAAGCAAGTATGATGAACTTGAGTATGACATGAAATCAGTGATGGCTCGTGGCTCGTGGTATTCTCCCTCCGGATGTGATTAAACACAAAGATTTCAGATTTGAGGAGTTTGATTCCTTTGAATGACTAAACGGTTATTTTTTAAACCATTCAGTGTGATATCTAGTTTTTTGTCATTGTTTTGTATGTATGTGCCTAATTGTGTGTCTGTGCATGTTTGTGTGGACAGAGCCAGGTGGAGCTGGACAGCATGAGGACTAACAGGAGCTATAGTGTGGCGGTTCAGGCTGTGTCTTACTGGGGACAAACTCAGTTCAAAGGACCGCGCGCCGTCATCCACTTTACCACGCAGCAAAGTACGTGAACGTGCACATCAAACAGAGGCGCTGGCATTTTCAGCTTGAGCTCCTAATTTTGTGGTGAAGAAAAGAAAATATCTTCATGTCTGCTTAAATGTCTCTAAAGCGTAAAAGCATGTTCAGATGTTTAGGCTTGCACTGAAAGTTTCCTCTCGCTCTGCTTGCCATGCGTTTGTGTAATCATTAGGTTTGCTTTTACACTTTCATGGTGACATTTTTTCTTTTTAAAAAAGGCATCTTGGGGTTTAATATTTAAAAGATTTTCTCCCACTGGGATGTTAAATCTTTGATCTCCTGCATCTCAGAGCTTCACTCAGATGCAACCTTAACATTCCACACCTACAAACCTATCAGTGTGACAGGGCTGGAAACTCTTTTAGCTTTGAACTTCAAAATGTCAAGGCGTTCCTTTCAAAGTGATGGTTGACATTATACAAAGAAAAAAAACCCAGAAAATGTTCTTGACAATTACAGAAATGAGTGTGAGAGTGAGTGCATCATGAAAGAAGGATTGAAGTGAAGTCGCTGTCAACGTCGGTGCTTTTGTACCGAGCAGAAAGTGTTGTGTGAATGTTCAAGGTGAAAAAGTTTACGCCGACGTTTTCTCTACATGACATTTTTTCAGCCCATTAAAATGGAAAGTATGTATGTTCTTCAACATTTTCATAAGCTGAATGATATCTGATGATAACTGCCATGAAGGAATTTCGGAGAAGGTCATAGTTCATGGAAAAACCTTCACAAGCATGGAAACCATAGTTCATTCACAAAAGCACACAGTGATAGTTTCCTCTATTACCATCTTAAGTTTAACCCCCCCACCCCCAAATTTATATATCAAATTGCCAAAATTAAATATAGATTTATCTTTAATGTAAAGGAGAATCTTTTGTTAATTCTAAATCTTGCAGTGAGGAAATTATATTTTCAAAACTTGAAAGTGAAGGAAATGCATTAAAATCACAACCTGAAAACAGAGACTGAAGCTGCATCAGCCCCCCCATAACATGGGTGGGAAAAAACCTGTTGCATGCAGATAGAGTACATAAAAAATAAACTCATGGCTACATTAATACTAATGAAGAAACTGTCATCATACCTACATGTTCTGATGTGTTCCAGGGAATGGAGACTCGCAAGTCAATTTGTATTTACTTTGATTGGGTTTTACTGCACATCCTTGTTAATAAGTAAATATTCATTTAACTTTTCCTTCTTGAACCCCCCCTATCTACCTATACAGTGATGGTTGTATTCACTGAGATTATGTAACATAAAGGTAGTCAAGATTCAGGATTCTTGAAAAACAAGATTTTACAGGATTTATGCTGTTCTGCTGAAAGCTAACTACACCCTTACTGCTTCCACTGTGATTATCAGTAAACGAGAGCGCCTCTGTAAAAGTCTGCAGGTGTATTTACACACTGCCAATGAGGAAAGACATCAGCAGTGATCCACGAGAAGTAATTATTGCTGTCCATCAGTCTGGGAAGGGTTATAAAGAAATTTGAATCCACCACAGTGAAAAATATTATTCATGCGTGGAAACATTCAAGACGGTTACCAATCCCAGGAGTCCAGGCAAATTCATCCAAAGTCAGACTGTCAGTGCTCAGAGAAACTGCAAAAACCCCAAGAGCTCCATGTCAGACTGCAAAGGCCTCAGTAAGCATATTCAGTATTAGAATTCATGATAGTACACAGACTGCGAAACAGCAACTGTTCCAACAGGACGAAGATCCCATTTTATACAGTAACAGAATGAAGAATGCAATGCACTGTAGTGACAATGGCCCAAAGTCCAGACCTCAAGCTGAACGTCAACATGAAACGCTGTGAAGGGACCTTAAAAGAGCTGTTCACAGACAAAGGCCCATGAGACCTCAAAGGGGCCTCTGTGTCTGTGGAAACCCACAAACCGCAATGAAATGAAATAATGTTGTAAAAAAGAGAGGGCTCAAATTCCTCCACAACAATGTGAGACACCGATAAGCCATACAGAAAATAATGACTTCAAACTATTGATACTAAAGGTGTTTGCACCTGTGGCTATAATTACATGTGTTTTTTTTTACAGACTTGTGTAGAGTCACTCATGTATAACTGCATGTGATGCTTTAAGACGTCATCCATCCGCTTATCCTTGTCAGGGTCCGGGGGGCACTGGAGCCTATCCCAGCTGTCATAGGTACACCCTGGACAGGTCGCCAGTCACAGCTAACACATATACACAAACAACCATTCGCACCTATCCCCACTAAGTGCATGTCTTTGGACTGTGGGAGGAAGTCAAAGTACCCGGGGAGAACATGCAAACTCCACACAGAAAGACCCCGACATGATGGTGGAATTGAACTCAGACCTTTGTTGCTGTGAGGCAACATTGCTAACCACTGTGCCACCGTGCTGCCTGGTGACGTCAGTCAGTTAACGTTTAATTGTATTTTGTCTGTTTTGAAGCCACAAGTGCTCCCAGAAGCCCTGCAGGTGACGTTCTGGATGTGGGGACACCGTTCTACCAGGACGGACAGCTCAGGGTTCATGTTTACTGGCAGAGAAGCATGGGTATGTACAGTGGAATTAAACACTGCAATTCTTGTTCTATATCACAAGTAACATGTGAGTTATCCTGCAGGTTATCTGCTCTGGAAACAACTGCTGTTAGAAAAGACAAATACACTGTTTGAAACAGCGTGCAGAGATAAATGTCCCAAGGAAAAAGAATTTTTCAACTATTTACTCAGTAAAAGTTGCAATACATGTTATTGTGAAAAAGAAACATTCTGTAAATGAGTAATTAATGTTGTGGAAAGAAGGCTATTCTACTGCCATGAGACATAATGTTAACCAGCAGTTTTACAACATCAGCAGTAGGCTGAACCGAAGCTTGAAACATGAGCTAAGGCTAGAGCTACTTATTGTCTCCCACAGAAGAAAATGTCTTAGGTCAGGAAAGTACTGCATTACAGGAGTCAATGCCAAACACTACATAAAAAAAGAAAACAAACACAAAAATAACGCATACAGAGCAAAGACGCAATTTTGTGAACACAGACTCAAAGTTAAAAACAAACTGAATAATGAGCTGTACATTAATAAGGAGATAAAGGGACAGCTCTTCATTACACATTGTTAGCTGTACCATACTCACAGTTAACACAGGGGAAGAATGAGTTATGTTGGCCTGCCAAACAGTGGACTGTGCAAAGATGTCCTGTGGAGTGAGGGATTTAGTCGTTCCCATAATCTTTCCCTGATGTGACTGACAATCCGTCTTGCAATGATGCAAACTGTAAGCTCCTACCTCTCGCTTCTAGAAACAACCCTATTTTTCTGCAGCCCAAAGGCATGCAGGATATTTAAATATAGGAATACACTAAGTTGTTTTTCTATTAGTGGGCTTTAACCCACATACAGGTCAGAAATAACTCAGATGTAATGATTAAAAGTGAAGCAGTTCAGCCTCAGTAAAGGTAATCTAGACAATATCAGTTTATTGGTGTACATGGGGCTCCATGAAAACCAAAATTAGCAGTAAGCTCAATAGTTAGCTGATGTGTAAAAATAATGGCTCAGGTATCTGGAAAAAAGGAAGACACAGCACAGCACTGCTAAAACCTTTAGCCTAAAAACAAGGATGAAAAACTCAATATCAGAAAAATTTGGAGGAATGGTCAAACTGAGCTTGTTGACACAATGATGTAGCACGCAGTGGCAAGCTACAGAGATACTTCTGGGTGAATATAAATTCATGTAATTTGACCTTTTAGGGTTATGGTTGAAAGCACACACAAGTTCACTGAGTGAGGCATGGCACCTGTGCGTGCTTGGTGACTAGAGACGAGCGTCATCACATGACAAGAAGAAGACACCACAAATGACCCCGTTCACAACAGGGTTGGTAATAAAGTGTTTCTGCATGGTTGGAATCATTTACTTACCAAAAAGTCAAAAACCTAAACCTGCAGTAAAATCCTAGTTGGACCTCCACCGTGAGCCCACAAGCTGCAGTGAACAAGCTAGCCTTGGACCTGAAAACAGGGTTACTGGATCATAAAATAAAAAGTAAATATATAATCAGGTAAAGTAGAAACAGGAGCGAGCTCAGGGATGGACTGAGACACCATACTGAATCTCATTAATGAGCATTTAAATCTTGTCACCTTGTTAGGTATTATAGTGAATAACAGCTTAAGAATTTAGAGGTCTAGACAGTGTTTAGTTAAAAAATGATGACATCTAAGAAGCTCCAAGGTGCAGGTACCCTAAGTTCTATGACAAGGTGGTAATGGTAAATGAACTGATTCTTATATAGCGCTTTTCTACTCTCCCAGAGTACTCAAAGCGCTCTATACAACATGCCACATTCACCCAATCACATAGAGAGAGAGAGATGCCTTAAAAAGAGACATAGCAAAACAATTAGATGATCTGTGTCGTTACATAACTAGGTTTAAAAAAGCAGGTTTAAAGCAGTAAAAAAACAGTTAAAGGTTGCATGGAGATAACAGTATAATACTACTAATGAACAAAGTGTTTCTGACGCAGTATAAATAGATCTATTGCTCTTTCTGTTAATGGCTTCTTGTTTGTGTAGACCCTTTGGTTGAATTCTACAGAGTCCAGTGGGGACCTGAGTATTGCGGACACAACCAGACCAGACCTGTGGAGAAGACCAGTACAAAGGTAACGCTATTCAAATAAAGCAGTATAATTCTGATCATGGAGGTTAAATTATGAGTATTTAATTTCCATAGCCAAAATAAAACAGAGTTGAAACACATCACATGGGTGGTACAGATAAAAGGGGCTGCTTTTATTAATCTTGGTATTGATAGGACAAGACAATGTATGCATCGCGAACAGGTGACTTTAGTCTTTGCCTTGCCCTGCTGTGAAAAGACAGTTGCAGTAATCTGAAATTGGGAATCAGTCTCCAGTCAGCCATGCTCACACCCTGTCTGTCTAATCTAGGAGAGCTTTATCAGCCTGCAGGGCTTACTCTTCTCCTGTAAGTATAAAGTCCTTCTGCAGCCAGTCAGCAAGACAAGTCATCCTCTGGCAGAAAGCACCAGCTTTCATACTCCTTCATGCGCCACCATCCAGGCCAAGAGTCCAAAACCCGTCAACTGTCCCAGAGAAAGCGGTGAGGCAAATGAAAATGTATTTTTATCCTTTTAGATTTTAAGCTGAAATAATGGATTATTTATTTCATTTTACTTATCAATGTCTGCACACCTCAACACTTTCTAAGTGCAGCAAGAGTCAGCAAGGTCAATTCTGTTAACTGTCTTTGTTCTGTGCTGAATTTGGTGGCTTCTTCTACCTTCAACAGTCAATTAACAAAGCCATTAAAACACAATCAAGCCTTTCTTTAAAAACACAAAGCAATTCAAAGGGACTCACAAGAAACATATAAAAACATATGTAAAACATATGTAAAAAAATCATTACTGACCATAACCCAATCAAATCTCTTAATGCAACCGGCCCCTCGCCAACCTTCCTGTGCACTAATGCACATGCAAATGTAATTAAAATAATAACAGAAAACAACAACAACAAAAAAACAAAACACAAAAAAAACCCAACCCAAAACTTAAAAATCATCAAGTTTTCATGTATATATCTGTCTACAGAATGCATGCGCTTGAAAAGGAGTAGGATGAAGTTTACACTTTTCTTGTTCCTTCCCCCTTATTTCAAATTTCATTGCTTACAAATCCATATCCAGGAATCAACATTATTTGATCAGATATGATTAGCTATGTACAAGTCTAACACACTGAACATACACAAATAAAAACTGTTTTCAGCACGTAAACCAGAACAACAACAAACTACATTTTTACATAAACTAATCACCCTGTCTATAACATCCGCTTAATCTCTGAGCTTGTTTTGTATCTATGTGACAAACACCTTAATGAACACTTAAGGTTGGGTTATTCAGGCCTTGATCTGTATAAAATGAGGACACAATGAGACAACTCAGTCACTGAGAGGAAGATTTCCTATATTCATGCAATTTATTATTTTTAAACAATCGTGTGAATTTTTGTATTGATGTGCTTTTCTTGATTTCATCTGTACAGGTATTCCACACACTAACTCCTCTGACTGTAATACTCTGATATTTTACATTTGTCCTTACTACTGGCTTGCTGAACCTGAAGATTCCTCTCAGGTCATGAGTATTTGGTCTTATTTGGAACAAGTTCTGAATGTTGAGGGGCAAAGATTTATTCGCTGCTTTGTACATTGTTTGCGCAGTTCTGAGGTCAACCAAATCTTTAAATTTGAGAATATTTAATTTGATAAAAAGTGGATTTGATGGTTCTCTTAAAGTAGCTTTATTTATTATCCTTATTGCTCTTTTTTGTAGAATGTATATTGGATAGGTGTGTGTCTTATACGTATTTCCCCACACTTCCACACAGTATGTCATGTACGGCAGTATAATAGAACAATAGAGAATATATAATGATGTTTGATTTATGAAATCCTTAACCTTATAGAGAATTGCCAGAGACTTCGATATGTTGCCTTTGATATGAGTAATGTGGGGAATCCAGGATAGTTTGTGATGTATTATCACACCAAGAAATTTTATTTCAGATACTCTATCTAATTCAGTGTCATTTATTGTCAGTTTATTGTTAGTAGAATATGTACA
>VOQK01000507.1:9422-20767 GCA_015052645.1 Benitochromis conjunctus | reverse complement strand
CTCGGAGCTGTACTATATGATGTTAAAATGTCTGTCAAAGGGCAAATGACGCGCATACGGTTTACATCATATGGTACTGACTTTAATAAAGATCTCGATCTGAGTGGCTTGCAGAAAAAACAACAGCGATGTGTCAATTTACGCACACGACACAGTTACTGTGTCACAGTCAGGATCTGATGGTAGATAAGGTTTTGTGTTCTTCTCCACACCGTACATGTCATCTGTAACACAGATTTCAGGTTTTGGAATAGTTTGTCATGAAGCAGCACTCCTCTGGATGACTCCTGCCTCCACCTGAGCTGTCAGATGTAACTAAAACTCAGATGACTTTATGTTTTTAAGTTTAGTGAAAACATTCAGATAAACTTGTGGTGCAATAGCTCGACTGATGCACCTTGTCTGTCTGACTGTGTTTGACAATGATTTTTCCCTCCAGGCTGAGAGCAGCAACACGGAGCTTTCTCTGCTGCTGAACAAGCTCCAGTCTGAGGATGCAGCTCTCAGAGACTCTCTGGCAAAGATGGGCAGCATGAATGAGGGTCTTGCACAGGACAAAGCAGCCCTGAACATCTACATCCTCAAGGTAAGGGAGCTGCAGTATTCTTTAGAACCTCCAAATATGTAGTTTCAATCCCGTTTAAACAAAATAATGTATAGTTGTTTTCAGATTCAGGTTCAGGTGTTGCCAAGCTGTGATTGGTGCGCGTCATCACCTGTTTCCATTCGAGCCGAGTAAAATAACCAAACCTGTTCTAGATTTTAAAAGAGGTTTTCAGACCTTTAATGTGACTCACTCTCACCTCTGTGTCTAAGCTCGAGGAGGAGAAAGCCATCCTGCAGACTCAGAAACGCGACGCTGAGCAGGAAAAGCTGACCATCAGAGATGAGCTGGTCCGACTGGAGCAGGACAGGCTCGAGCTGGAGTCCGCCCGCATCACACTGCAGCAGTCGCTGCAGGACGCCGAGCTAAGCCGCGTGGGGATCGAGGCTGAGCTCCAGAGTCTCAGGGCTGAGAGACTTAAGCTGCAAGAGAAAGTCACCCAGGTACAACTACACATTACATCATTTCCATTCTGAGAGCACTTTAAACATGCTCTGAATGATGAATTTTGCATTCCTGTACGCATTGTGTTGCAAATAAGGGCACATTGGGGATTGGGTTGGGAAACACCAAGGTTGCTTAAAAAAAGCAGTCGAAGCAAACATAATTCAAAATCTGGCATTTTAACTATGACTTTTCATTTTTTTAAACCCCAAAAGACCCATTTAAAATATTTGAAACACCCATTTTGGCTCATGTTGTTTGCAGCATGGGCCAAAAGCGGTATTTTGAATGACCCAAAAATAAAGGCAGATGATACGACCACATGGCTGATTTCTCATCTCAGTTATTTTCAGAGCACATCTTAAAATGGAAAGGAAAGTTTTGAAATCATATAAACTGTTGGTCAAACTTTGAAACCCAGAAGAAAGCAGCAGAGGAGAGACGTGTGTCCGGGTGCGTGCTGGTCGGTTTGTGCAAGGTTGATGAGAGACCACTCACTTTCAGAGACACCTCAGCACCATGAGTGTTTCGCATGTGACACTGTGACACGCAGTACCTTTTATGTTGCTGAATCACCATGTACTTCACACTAATTATAAATAAAACTGGCCCTTAATATAACCCATGAAACTGTCTGATGTAACAGTATGAATGTGTTTCAGCTTCTCTCTCTTTAAGGCTTATGAAAGCTGTCCTCTGATTGGCTGCTCTTTGCAAACAGCAGGGTTAAACAACAGAGCTGTGGGCCTTAAATGACAATGACAAGTACATCCCTTATAACTGGGTGTTTAAAGCACTCTGAAGTCCAAGCTTTTGGCTCACAGGGGTTACTTAACTGACCTCATAATTTTGTACTTTGTTCTTCGGTGACAGCTTTGTGGCGAGGTGACCTCTCTGGGTTCTGAGTTAAGTCTCGCTAGAGGAGAGGGCCAGAGGAATGAGGTGGCCTTGGAGGAGGCCGCCCGCAGTCAGGCAGAGCTGGCCCGAGACAAAGCGGCTCTCGTGGTTCAGCTGACGGCATCTGAGAGAGAGAACGCCATGCTGTCTGAGGAACTGGCTGCTTTCAGGCATGTTTGGTTTCAGACTTGGTTAATTACTTAAAAGTGCTCATCACGTGAGCCCACGTGTGTGTAAGCTGTGGTTGTAACCTGCAGGTCGGAGCGCGAGTCTCTGGAAACCAGCCTGTTCGAAGTGCAGCAGCAGCTCGTTCAGGTGGAAACTCGGCGAGAGCAGCTGGAGACAGAGAACCAAACCCTTCGAGTCCGCTGTGAGACTGCTGCAGGTGAGAGGAGACGTTGTTTTTTATAATTAAAGATAAGAGTTGGTCAGTAACAGGAACGTCTTTGAGTGTTGTTTTCCTGATTGTGATTTCCAGCTGAACTGAGGCGCGTTCGCTCAGACGGGGAGATTGCGTTGGCCCAGGCTGAGCGGGAGAAGCAGACTCTGAGTCAGACTTTAAATGCGGCACAGCTGGAGGCGCAGCAGGCCTTACGCAAGGCCTCCTCTGAGCATCAGGAGGAGGTGGAGAGACTGGTCTCAGAAAAGGTGAGTGGGTTCAGTGGATCACTGTTTCTTTAAATGCCATTTGTATGAATGTTTTTACACTTGGACGAATGCCGTCGTGGTGTTTTGCAGGAAGTTGTGCGGCACAGCTTGCTGATGGAGCATGAAGTCACACTGAGAAAGCTCAGGCAGGAGGTGGAGGATCAGCTCAACAGAGCAAAGAGAGAAAAAGAGGAGCTGCAGGATGACATGCGGACTGTACAGCATGATAGAGATCAGTGTCTCCTCCAGGCTGAGACGGAGAAACAACAGGTCTGATCCCAGCCTGAGAAACTAGTCAGCGTATAGAGCTGTATTTATATCAGATCAGATAGTATGTGTCCTTTAAATCTTTGGTTTAAAACTGATTTTTTTAATAATCAGTGTGACATACTCTTTTTTAGAAAGGCCAGCACGTCTTTGTTTTAGTGTTAACCAGACATTTTCTGTCGTCCCAGGCTCTTTCTTTGAAGGAAGCAGAGAAGACAGTTTTGTCTGAGCGGGTTTCCAGTCTGCAGGCTGAACTGTTGGCTGCAGCCCTCGAGACCGAGCGGTTGGCCAGAGAAGCAGCTCATTACAAAGAGCAGGAACAGGTGACAGGAGGAAACGTGGAGGGTTTCACTTCCTGTCCTGATTTCTATTTTGTTGCTGTTGTTGAGACATGAATTGAAGATTAACTACAGCATCAACCTGTTTGTTTTCCTCAGATCAGAGTCGGCACTCTGACCAGCGAGGTGCTGGAGCTTCGCTCTCAGCTGGAGGACGCAGCCTCCGCTCGTGAGCGGGAGCTCCACAGTCTACAAGAGACCTGTACTGATCTCCGCTCACGTGCTGACATCGCTCTCAAGGAGGTAGATAATATTAGATACCAACATACTAACATATACCTAGTTTCCGCTGATGTTCCGAACCAGGTATGACTTGATGGCTCATATTTGAACAGATTTGAGAAGCAAGAATAAAATAAATGACCATGAGAAGAAGATCAAAGTGAGGAGAATCTGCCACTGACCATCGGTGGATCCAAATCTTTGGCATCTGTGGAAGTTTTTGTAGATACGGGCAGAGCTCAAATGTGAAAACTTTATCTCTTTATATATATATAAAAAAAGTTTCTAGTCATGAGTCGTGCTGCAATCAAGCAAACGTTCTGTCCAGTGGCCTCATTTCATCTGATTTTTGGCCACCAGCTGGAGCAGTGCAGAGCTGCCCTCTCAGCTGCCGAGGAGAGCCGAGACCAGCTGAGGCGGGACTTGTTGGAGACTGAACGCCGCCTGAACCAAACTCAGGACTCAGCAGAGAGCTACAGGAGAGAGGGCACAGAGCTGCGCCGTGGCTTCAGTGATGTCACCAAGGAGAGAGAGGCTCTCAGCCAATCAAATACTTACCTGAGAGAAACTCTTCGAAGTGCAGAAACTGAAAGGATCAGGTACGCATGAGAGTGGCAAAGTATCCAGGGGCAGAGACACAGTGTAGATGAGATGTGAAAGCAGTGTGTGTGTCTTTTGTCAGTGTGAAGCGACAGTGTGAGGAGAAGGAGCAAAAGCTGTCTGTGCTGGAGGAGAATTTGTCTTCCACTCAGAAGGAGGTGACAGAGTTGCGGAGCTGCCTGAGAGAAGTTGAGAGGTCACGACTGGAGGCTCGGCGAGAGCTGCAGGAGCTCCGCAGACAGGTCAGACATGCAGTCACCCCTCCCTCACACTTGTGCAGCTCATGGAGCAGAACCTGGGAAATATGTTGCACACAGTTTTCACAGTCTCAAGAGGTATTTTCCTTTTGTCTGGCTCCAGCTGAAGGTCCTGGATGGAGAGAAGGAGCAGAAAGAGAGAGAGGTGGCAGAGCTGCAGACTCGCCTGTTGCTGGAGGAGCAAAGAGACGAGGAGAGAGGAAAAGAGGTTTTCACCCTCAAACAGAAGCTGACTGAAGCTGAAACAGCCAGAGAGTCCCTCAAGAAAGAAGTGAGGATGGAGCAAAGTTAATAAATTTCAAGCTCCTTGTTAATCTTGCCGTCTTCAGTGCATCACTGCTGTCTCTTCTGTCTTTTTTTATGTTAATGCAGATTTCCGTGACTCAGAAGCGTCTCCTCGAGTCTGAGTCGGGCTGGCGCAGCTGCGAGAGAGAACTGACCGCTCAGCTGCAGGAGGCTCGAGGCTGCGAGAAGAAGCTCCAGGACGAAGCTAAGAACTTGTCCCTGCGCGCTCAGACAGCCCAGGACTCCGCCGCTCACTGCAACCTGCAGCTGAGTGAAGCGCAGGGCCGGCTTGCCGCCACCGAGTCGGAGCTGACCCGAGCCGAAGCCACAAGGAGGGACCTGGAGTTTCGTCTGAGTAGCCTGCAGTCAGCGCTGACGCGGACACTGGGCATTGGAGCGAGTGGCAGAGGACCCAGGGGGAGGAGCCCAGGAGGGAGCTCCACATCACCTGGCAGCATGTCACGCCACCACAGCGTCTCACCTCTGCGCTCCTCGCTGTCTCCTCCTAAAGGTGAGAAGGAAAAACGAGGCCTTTGTTTCATTAATGTTGCAAAGTTTATTTAGATCGAGAACTTGGTGCAAGTGCAGTTTATGATGTGAACATTATAGGCAACAAAAGATGTTTATACTTGCACTTTATGGTAAATAAGACTATGCTAACATAATATATGGCAAATGGAAGTGAAAGTATTTGAGGAGAAGGATTTTAAATTCAATTTTAGTTTCCCAGCAGGAAGCCAGCGAAGAGCCAGTATTTGGGAAATATTGTCTCTATTTCTAGTCCCTGTCAGTACTCTTTGTGCAGTGATTTGGATCAGGAATCTTTTAGACCAACCCAATAATAATAAATTACAATAGTCCAGCCTAGAAGTAATAAATGCATGAACTAGTTTTTCGGCATCACTCTAACACAGGATGTTTCTAATTTGAACAAAGAAAGCAGTCCAGCATATTTGCTATGTGTGAAGGACATGTCCTGATAAAAAATGACTCCAGGGTTTCTCAAAGAGGATAGGGTAATGCCATGTCGAGTAAATATCTGGTTAAACACCGTGTCTGTCATTAACTGGATCCATGTCTTTTGTTCATTTTGCAAAAGTGGTTTCAGCCAAAGCAAGCTGAGTGTCTTTGATATACACTAGATTATAAGAAAAGCTAAATTTGATGTAGCTAATTATGTGATTCACCCAGGACTCTTCAAATTTTAGCATAACTATAGAAAACCTGCAAATTATTGCTTACTGACACACACAAATAACGTGAGGAAGTACTTTTTCCCTCCTTCACTCCTTCAGCTATTTCAGCGTAACGTCTTTCTATTTCTCCTGTACAGAAATTCGAGGAAGCACCCCTGACAATACTTTAGGCTCAGGCGCTGTATCTCCTGTGAGAGGGGATACACCGGTGCCTCTTCCTCAGTCAGAGCTGGACTCCGAGACTGTGCGAAGCGGTCTCAGGGACTTCCTCCAGGAGCTGCGTGATGCACAGAAAGAGAGGGTAACGGGGCTGCGCGGCACGAAAATGACAGTACATAATAACTTGAGGATAATCTTTTTGTTTGTGTAGCTCAAGTCTTTGTTTATCGCTAATTTTGAAGGATGACGTCCATTGCCAGCTGGGGGCCGTGCAGCGGGAGCTGGAGGAGCTGAAGGTGGAACGGGACTCTGCTCTGAGTCGACTCACTCAGCTGCAGTACTCCATGCAGGAGTACCAAGAAGGTTAGAGAGTTTACCCAAGTGGTTTAAAAAGAAGGAGATTTTAGATGACCTCAGGGAAACATTTCGGTTTCAAAAAGTCTGCTTGTGTCAAACTCTGAACTAACCTTCATCTGCACAGTGAAGGCAAGCTGCCCAAAACCCATTTCTGAGTAGAGTTAAAATTAAGTCTGATAATCTACTGCAGGCTGTGTTGTTTGGATGTCTCATTATAGGGAAGCGTGGACTGGATGAGCGCCTCACCACCACCCAGATTTTGCTCCAGCAGCAGGAAGAGGCGGTGAGGAGAGGAGACAGAGAGCGGCGAGCTCTCAGCGACCGGGTGAAGGATTTAGAGCGAGCGCTGCAGACCTCTGAGACGGATAAGAAGCACATACAGGTACTCCATGTATTATGTTGTCACTCACCCAGCAGTGATCCCGGCTCGGCCACAGTCAACATATGGTAACGCAACAGAAGGACAATAACTGGAAGCGTGCACCCTCGACAAATGTAATAACAACAGATGCTGGCGCACACTCAGTGTTGCACCACCTGTGGTGTCCCCTGCCAGCTCTCCATATGTTTGTTTTTATTACCAGCACCTTTGAAAATGATTCACCTTGTGGGCTGCGTGTACTATTGAGTGAAATTTTTATCTGTTGTATTTTTTAGAACAAACATATTGAGAAGACACAAGGCGATTATTGAGCTGTGGCTCCTCTCTGTTTCTAATTGTTTGTTCAGATATAAGCAAAGTGAATGTAGACTTAATATGACCCCTCTCTTCCCTCCATCTTGCAGGATCAGTTAAATAAGCAGCGTGCTGCTGAGATCCGTCTGGAGGTGGAGAGGAAACGCCTGCGGGAGGCGCTAGAGGCAGCTGAAGCGCGAGCCACCAGGGTGGAGCTGGGGAGGCGCAGTCTGGAGGGGGAGCTGCAGAGACTCAAGATGAGCCTGGGAGACCGAGAGGCTGAGAGTCAGGCCTCCCAGGAGCGCCACGACTCTCTCGTCAAACAGGTACAGATACAGAGGCGTTTATTTTTGACTCATGATGTGATTAGTTGGGCCTGAGAATGACTGAAGGAATTTCCTTCTAATACAGGAGATTTAATGTCACTGACCAGCTGATGAACATCCATTTAATTATGATTTAATGCTATTATTTTAAATGTATTTCAATTTATTCTCATAGTCTGCCATTTAGCCAGACTGATATACACTATAGTGTTTACATATACAAATCAAACAAAGACTTAAATACAAAAACATCAGAATTAAAAACTTAAAATCTAAAGAAACAAAGCAGTCAGCGTCACTGCAGGTCAAACAGGGACATTATGAGTCAAGCATTACATTTACATTTGTCTGCAAATCACTAAAAGTTACCTTGAATTCATTAAAGTCCCATTAACTAAATAAAAGAAACATAAGATTGAGTCAAAGTTTCAGATTTTACAGAAAACTCACAAAGAAATCTTAGAAACAGTACTGCTCTGTCTCAAACACGTCCCCGATAGTCGGCATCAGGTGAGATCTGCAGCTAATTTTTACAACTTACCTGCAGTCATGATTTAAAGAAAAGCTTCGTGCATGGTTTGTTGGAGCCGATTGATGGAGAAGCTGCTGTGATGGGCTGATAGAGAGGAGCAGCCACACTCCTGGATGAAAAGATTAATCCTGACCATGAGGCTAAGAGTTGCCCACATATTAGTTTAATTAAAAGCTGTTTACAGTGTAACTCATGCCATAATTATTCTACAGACATTACCATTGCAAGGGCAATAAAACATAAATACTCTAACAGGCTTCAGAGTTTAAAGGACCACTCTGGTTCCTGAATTATTTATTTGGTGGTGGAAAAAAAAAAACACCCTCTGTTCTGTCACACCGTGGATATGTGAAACATAGCTTTGGATAATCCACCACTCACTCCTGGTTTCTGTTTCAAAGGAAGCATTATCACTAAAATAAAAGCATTATGCATTAGATCAGACTACACTGTGGCTAAAAACAACACAGCAGCTACACGTTATAGTTGCCGTCCTGGTCTCTGCACGACATTTGACAAAAAACAGCAGTGAAAGCAGCACTGAAATCTCCCTGTGTTTAAAAAAAAATCAGTTTTTGTTTGTTTTAGCCTGAAATAAACTTGCTTCGTACTAATTACAGGTTACTGAAGGAGAAGCCCGCGTGGCTCTGCTGCAGAGAGAGGTGGAGATGCTAAGCCAGGCGCTGCTCAAATCTCAGGAAGGAGAATCTTTACTCAGAGAAAAAATCACTTCTCTCAACCAGACGATCCAGGAGGCGGCGGCCCTTCAGAGCAGCACGCAGGGTCGTATGGCTGCCCTGCAGAAGACGCTCAGCATGGCTGAACAGGACAGAAGGCTCCTGCAGGTGAGAGAGAGAGAAAAAAAAAAAGCCTTAAACAGCGTGGATCAGATGTGAATATTGACGTGAGGATTATTCTGTGCCATTAAGGAACAAATGGATTCATCTCGAGCGTCATTAGCTGAGGTGAGGAGAAACACGGTCACCCTCACTGAGCGCGTGCAGAGCCTGCAGAGCGAGCTGACTGAGAGTGAGCTGCGGCGAGAAGA
Organism: Benitochromis conjunctus; assembly: GCA_015052645.1. Classification (NCBI taxonomy): domain Eukaryota; kingdom Metazoa; phylum Chordata; class Actinopteri; order Cichliformes; family Cichlidae; genus Benitochromis; species Benitochromis conjunctus. The sequence goes on along the minus strand of VOQK01000507.1, from coordinate 11,911 downwards.
AGTGGAGTCTGAGCTGAAGAGCACTCAGGAGGTTAGAGACAAACAGATCACCAGAGTTCACCTGCAGGGCTGCCGATCTGAAGCCGTGCCAGTAAAACAGTAAATTCTGCACAATGCTGAACTCAGGCCGGTGTTCTTGATTTCTGTCTTCCTCTGTCAGGCTCTGCGTCTGCGCTCAGCCAGTCTTGCGGAGGCTCAACGCAGCGCCCAGTCGACTCAGACAGAGCGGGTCGCTGTAGAGGAGCGGCTGCGTGCGCTGCAAAGAGCAGTCGCCATGCTGGAGACGGAGAAAAAAGATGCAGAGAGGCAGGCCGCGAGGCTGGAGAAAGACAAGAACGCACTGAGGAACACACTGGACAAGGTCAGCGCTGTGTCAACATGTGTTTGTTTCTTTGTTTGTTTTCTTTGTGACCTTCAGACCTAAAAGAGATTTGATTTATATGACAGTTAAGATTCAAAGTGGCCTGCAGAGCCTTATATCTACACCACACATGCTGATAGAGATTCCTCCTGCACTTCACAGCTCTTCTATAAGAAAAAGTTAAACTAGGGCCCTTCTGTGTGGGTTTTCTTCGGGACTCTCCTCCCACTCCAAAGACACGCAGTCAGTTGGGCTTAGGTTAATTGGTGATTCTAACTTGCCCAAGTTATTCAGACAATTTTGTTTTCAGTTGCAGAAACTCTTGAAGAAGCGAGTAATTTTTGAGCTATTTGGGTTTTTGGTTGCTTGGTTTTTTTTTTTCAGACTGAGCTATGAATAAGCTCCTTCATTATTAAACAAAAACTACATTCAAAATTACTTCCAAATAAAATATTAAAACAGCCTGAGAGAAATAAAATGTTAAAAATATCAGATAAATACGAGGTCCTCTAGGAAATATAATAACTGCCTCCAAGGCAAATTCTAATTGTATGATGTAATTTATATAAATCATTATAAAAATATGAAAAATTGATTCTTATAGTATTCTAATAAATGTTTACTATTTACGTCCCTTCATTTAAATAAACGTTTTCAGAACTTACTGAGAAATTTTGAATACATTATGAAATTTACACACATGTAAAGTGTTTCCTTTATCTCTTAAACTATAGAACTGCACAAAAACACTGCTCACATACTGTGTTCGCCATCTTGGATGAGTGTTTTAGCGAGCTATGTCACGTCACCACACTTCGCCGTTGTTACATGTCCATGGTTACATTTCTGATCAGGTTGAACGTCAGAAGCTGAAGTCTGAGGAGGGCACGATGCGGCTGTCTGCAGAGAAGAGTCGCCTGGATCGCTCTCTAAACACAGCCGAGCAGGAGCTTCAGGAAGCACAGCAGCAGATACTGATGCTGCAGGTAGGGAACGGCCGCTGATGAAGGCAAAAGACGAGAAACCAAACTGCTGCCGAATCCCGCTGAAAGACTTTGTTTACTTATCTGTTGCTGGACACGTCTATTGGAAGTGAGGGTTTGTGCAGAAAGAGCGGGCGAGAAGCAAGCCAAGCAGATGTTTCACAGTGAGAAAATAAAGCTGAGTTCTCGAGTTTTTGGGGTTTATAAATTCTCATAGCTCATATCTGACTTGAGCAATGAGCATAAAAAAAGTTTAAAATGACTTTTTTTTTAACATGCAAAGGTGACATCAGTGTGAAATAATAAAAAAAAAATTCTCGTGGATGTAAAAAAAAAAAGTAAATTAGTTTAATGTTATATTGTAAAGTTTAAGTCCATAAAGTGACATCCGAGGTATTTTCACAGATAACCAAACGATTGGACTAAAGCCCTGAGATAGTTTTGGGAAAACATAATTTTAATGATGCTAAAGTCTTAACTATGTTTTTCTATTTACCACAGACATGCCAAAAACAAGCAAATAAGTTAAGCTGCAACGGGTTTTGGAGGAATTTTGAAACACTCATTAAAGTTGTTTATTTCAGGTCGGTTTAACATTTCAGACCTCTCCTCTTTTCTCCTCATTCAAGCCAAACTTTTCCCAAGCTGCAGAATTGTGCCTTAGCCGTAGCAGTAAATCCCAAAGCTTTAACGTTTGTTGCAGAGTTTTAAAGACTGCGAGGCTAACGGCCGTGTTTGGAGTCATTGTTTGCTGCGTCTTCTTTGTGTTGTGTGACCTGATTCTCGCTGGAGGTTTGTTCGCGTGAGCCATCACTTTAAAAATCCCAGGTGTCACTGGATACCATTATATATAATAATTTCATTTCTTTGAATTTACTTAAACTTTATCAGGTTCACAGATCTGGAATCAGATTTGGACATGACTTTATTAGACTATTATTTATCTGACGTCTTCTTTCATTAGGATGATTCACTTTTCCTGCATTTTGTCTTGCAAGTAACACACAGCTTGTTGTTGACCTTGTTGGACAGCTGTTTTACATGTTCTTAGACAGGCTCTAGTTCACTGCGGCGCCTCCAAACGCGAAGCTTTATTATCTGTTTTTTTTTTTTTTTTTTTATTTTGTTTTATTTTTTTTTTTTAA
>VOQK01000506.1:35243-50180 GCA_015052645.1 Benitochromis conjunctus | reverse complement strand
CAGGTTACTGCATGTTTTTTTAAACCTCGGGGGCTATGTGTAAAAGTTTTAAAAGGTTTGCTGACAAAATACCCACTCACATCAGCCACATTAATAAAGCAGGCCTTACTAAACTGATGGTAGCTGTATAACATTTCTGCAAGTAGTTTAGGAATTAATCTTTTAATAAGCTAAAATAAGCACTTCGACTGTGGTCATCAAATGCTTCCTAATGCTCAATTTTAACTGACCTTAAAACACTTAGTGCTCCTCTTTCTGCTTAATTGATGTCAACCAGTAACAGTATAAACCAGCACAGGCAGCCCGGGGATAAGGGACAGAGTTTATTGTAGGGTTTATTCTGTATCCCTTCACAGGATACACAAATGAGTTTGTTACTGATATTTATCACTCTGTCTCCGGCATGTGCTCTGTGTTACTGATCATCCTGGCTCATGGTTAATGAGTTAATTATGAAAACAGACAGAAATTATTTAATCTCTGACACTGTGAAATAGAAAACAGTCAGAGCAACCTCTGATGCTTTTTCTGCTCAGTCTTAAGGGAAAATACATCTTTAATGATAATTGGTCTCCTTGCTGACCGATGTCTGATCATTAAGTGGGAGAGATACTTATTTGCTTTCTTAATTAGAAGTATACATGTAATCAATACCACTCTTATGTCTGTATGATAAGATTAAAATCCCCAAAAGCAAAGGCTGGAAGCATAGTGGAGGTGGATAATAATCATTGGACAACACCTGACATGCAGAATATCAGGACCGACGTAGGAAAGCTGGAACGACCCTTTCCTCTCAGTTAATGAGCCCACGGAGAGCCATTTTTAAAGGCCGTGCCTTTAGAAGCAGACATGACAGACCTTTAAAGTTTGAAAAGTACAGAAGCGGGCCGTGGCCTGTGCAAGTGTTAGGTGAAGTTTGTCTGTGCACAACTGTTTATATAAACTGTAGCCAAGTAAAATTGTGCGCTGAGATTTATTTATGTGTAGAAAAATACATTTACTCAAATAGCTATAGCTTGTAGAACAAGAAACAAGGAAACTGGAACAGAGCAGTGAGAGAGTGGGTGGAGGTCAAAGAGCTGGGGAAAGTTAATAACTTGAAATAGTAAATATACATCCAGCTGATGGGAATTTGGCAGCAACGCAGTAAATTATCGTCAAATGATCCACTTTGTTTCAAAAATATGCCCGCTGTATACTTTCTGGGACAAAAGTCTCAATTACTTAGGACAATGTGTATGTTTATTGTTTTACTGCTGCTATTAAGTGTCTGGTCTTAAAGTGTTGCCGTCAGGAAGATGGTGGAGACAGCCAATCTCAGATGGCGCTCTGCCCTGAGGGGACAGATAAATGAGGACCACCAGGGTGGATAAAACAGCCAGCGAAACTGGGTCTAGGATGAACACGCACTTTATTAACTTAAGTTAGAACAAATGTAGAGAAGCTTGACCAAGGCTTTTTGACTGATATTTTCACATTAGTCAACTTAACGAGCCTCTGGACTGGAAAAAAGAAAGCGTCTGGGCATCTTTCTCTATTTTAAGGAAACATTTTCAGTAGCTGAAGTGTAATTTTCCATTGCCCTGAAAAGGAAAATAATCAAATAAACACACAATTTCCAGGACGGTGAGGCTGGGGTTGTGAGAAAGGAGGTTAGATGTAATTCTTTTCATGCTCTGCAGTTTCTCATTTCGTCTCTATCGCAGAGGAAAAATGATCAGCTAAGCCACACATATGCCTCAAGTTCTACATTGCACCACAAGACATTTAAATTCCTGTAACACATTTGCAGAGATTTTAGTAATCCACAGCGCTTAGCTGAAGGATCTGTTGCAGAACTTGCGAGTTTTTTCTTTAGAAACAAACTGTGAGGTCCTTTTAGCATCCATCTCTGATGAAGAACAGAACACAAACATACCGTTTGTAAGGCTGTGACATCCCCGAAATATTAAATGTGTTTACAGACTATAAAAAACTGTGCTACCAAAGGAAAATGTTTTTGTTTGGGTTTTTTTTTAACCACTGCATGATCTGCTTGAAAAGTGATTAAAATTGAAATCAGACCCGATCCCAGCAGTAAGCCCAACAAAGTTCAGACCATGCGTCTTGTCTCCATGTGCAGGGGCAGATGTGAAAGAGTTGGTTGTGATAAGCTTTGAACCACCGTGGAAAGAAATGGTGTTGAATGAACACAGAACACTAACTGAGCCCCCACACCCTGATTCAGGAACGAGTGAAAATGTGCAGCGCTAATCAGGTGAAAATAAACAGAGTCGCACCCCCAGGCATCATGGTAATGAGAGGAATGAGTGCAGGATGTTGAGGCCTAGACACCACAGTGAGCCCATGTTCATGCTAGTTTTGCTACCTGGATGTCAGCATTTCCTCACTAAATAAAACTTGTATGTGGAAGCAATAATAACTTACACTATTTATGTGTATCTGTGGTTTGTTGGGGAAGACAGGGTCACTCACTCAAATGGATTACTCTGGATTAAAGCCAACAATGCCTTGGGGAGTCTGCACACAAGCTGTGAGCCTTAGAGAAGCCAGTGTACTCTGACTGGGGGACTCCATCCCGATCTCCAGGATCACGGGAAATTTCCCATAGAGATGAGAAGCAGATGTCTCTCTTTTTTGGTCTCACTCTCTTGCTGTCACACAGATTCTGTATTTGTTTCACTCCTTCGTACAGTCGAACCTGGGCCTTCTTCCCCCCCCCCCCAAGGGATGGGGGAGGAACATGAGCACCATGGGAAGGGCAGCTGTCCTTGAGCCCAGTCACATGATGAGGGAGTCCTTTTTGTGGGAGGCACTGGCTTTAGGTACAGAGCTGTGAGCACATGGAGCGAGTCCAAGAGCTCCCAACTTTCTCATGAAAAAGGCAAACAAGAAAATGTGATAAAAGCGTCATGCTCTGACGACTTCCACTTAAGATGGACAACCAGCATGCTTTTTCTAGGTGCACTGGGCTTTACTATTTTGTTCCCAGTGTTGATATAAGGCGTGACCCCTGACTTTTGCCAGGAAGAAGAATCATTGATATCAGATGGGACCCACTAGACTACTCCCCCTCTTCTCATCTGGAACTTGTACTTTTACAAATATCCTCTCTGGCTCTGTGTAGTGCACCTGCAACTCCCATGGGCCCTATGGCTTCCCCAGAGCCTGGCGTCTTGGCTTCTTTGACTCAGTAATGACGTGAATACTGCGGCTTGCAGCGTAAAACAAACAGTTGGCCAATCGCTGGGTGTTTGGCTGTGGTTTGTAAACAGATCAGCAGGAGGAGGAACAGTTACTCCCAGTGGAGATGAGACTAACTGACTATCCTGAGGCGGGAGAGCAAAAGGACAAGATATAAGGCTTATAGTTGTCTGCTAAATGTCCATGTTGCCTTGCCATCAACTGAGATAAGGTTTTTGGTATGAGACTGTTTAGGTGGCCAAGCCTACAGGATGGCTCAGTGGTTAGAAAGATCATCCTTCAGCCAAAGCATTTAGATTAGAGCACCCAATTTAGCAAAAATCTAAATGCTAAAATGTTAAAAATGTGCGAGATACCAGGATTCCTACGAGGCTGCTCTTTCCATGACCTTGCAGTTTAAAAGGAGGGAGCAAGCAAGAGACTAATCCTTCTCCAGATAAATGAATACCTTCTTCAGTAAAAAGAATGTGTTAATAAACAAGTTATTTAAAAAAATTTCCACTGATTTTAAATGTGTGCATGTTTTTATTGATACTGCACAGCAAAATGTCGACAAGATTGGAGAATTCGTGGAATTAAAAAGACTTATAGCTGCTCGATACTCGTGGTATAAATGTGAGAAAAACTCTAGAAGGACATTTTAGGATAACATCATTTGTGGCAGAACATCAGGAAATATCAAAAACCCTTATGAACATCTGTGCACAGAGCAAATCTTGGTTACATTCCTTTTAAACAGTATGTAAATACACTACAGCCATCTCTTCACCAGTGCTCTTTTTTTCGAAGAACACGTTTCGGATTTTTTTTGATAACAGCTCCATCACGGAGTCAAAATGTTGATGCAGATTAAACAATGAAACCAAACAGATCTAGGCAAATATTGACTATATAAATCCCTGCGATACATCATGCTGTAATGAGCAAAGCACATGTCAGGGTAAAAGCGTGAGTCACGGTCGAAAGTTTTCGAGGAAGATTACTGACTCTGGCGGTGTTAATAAGGCTGTGTTTATACTCTGTGCCTCTGTGTTTAAGTAGAGCTGAATGACCTGGGATTAAACGGAGGCACGCACGCAGATGACAAACTGGTGTCGATGGGGGTTCGGAGGCCAGGCTTGTACGCGACACTTTCATATCAGCAGGGTCGCTCCAGTGGTCAGTCATCAAGTGTCTTTGTGCTGGTGATCAAAGAAGATTGCAGCCTATTGTTTACACACTAACCATGCTATTCTCTCAATATACAAAAGCAAGCACTTAGTACTGAACTCATCTGTCAACCTGACACATCGTGCAACTCAACAATTGCAAATCTGCTCTAATGTTCCTCTATGAAGCATTGGGGTGTCCCCATTCACACTATGCTACACCTGGCTGTAAAGAAACACCAAACCACAGACACCTGCAGATCCAGAACAGATAGAGAGATTAATCACACTACAAATGGATGCTGGTGATTAATGGGAAGCTGCGACCCTGTGGTCAAAACATCTAGACAGGCGTTATGCAAGATAGCCTGAGGAACCAGTACAAAAGGGGGCTAAATGGGCCATCATCTGGCATTCAGGAGTATACAGACCAAAAAGGGCTTCTGCTTTTTTCTTAACAAGGAGAATTGAGGCAAGAGAAGCTCCACATCTGCTGCTTTTGATGGTGTAGTTGTAAGTAGTTCCCCACCCTCCCTCTTGACCTCCTCGCTGTGGTTTTCCTCCTCTTCTTATTATTCCTACTTCCTCCTGAGAGGATATATTCCCACACTGTAACCAGAAGGAATCTTGGTTCTTTCTGGCGTGACTTTGTCCACTTTCGTCGCAGAAATACCCAGAAGGTCGCTGGGTTTGAAGGAGGGGCACGGTTAGAGCGGGCAAAGGGCTCACCGTCCCGAGGGACAGCCCTAGTCTTCCACATAACAGATAAACTGTAAGTGGGATTTACACACTCACGTTATGCCAGTAATTAAATGCGTGCCACCCCGCCCACTGCCCTTAGCTCCCTGTGCCTCCTGGGAAGGCTCTTATCAATGTGAAGAAGTCACTGAAGGAAATGCCAGCTTAATTTAAAGAGCCTGCACACCGCTCTTCATCTCCTGTCTGCAGCGATGAAAAGATGTGCTTTGCCCCTGCTGGGTTCGGGCATGGCTTGTAACTATTAGACATGGTGCCTTGTGGCATTGTGGCTGGTGTGCTAAAGGGTCTGACCTGTGCACCCTGTTGCTTCCAGGATCAGATTACGGGCCTCACAGACATGGCAAAGAGCGTAGAAGCAACAGGAACAGGCTGAGCACACAGGCTTGGGAAATGTGCTCATGAATGGACAGACCTTATTACTCTGGGCAGGAAACACAAATCTGCAGATGTTGAACAGCTGGGAGACATCTGCATGGGAAATAAGTTATCATGAAATATAGGATCCCGGGCGCGCTGCTGTGTTTTACATCTAATAACTTGTGTGAGAGAGTCCTGTTGCATGAAACTGAAATGAATAAATTGGATTTCTGAATGGAGTGGTACAGTGGAGGCAGTCTTTCACCGTTTATGTTTCTGAGAAATTTCTGAGAAACAACCTGAGAGGGGCACAAATGGCAGCTGACATGCGACATATTTATTCCCTTTGGTGGAAATGAGATGGAAGCTAAGGGAAGCGAAGCAGGGCAAGAGATGAGAGCAAGTTGTTTCAAGGATGCAGTCAAATAAAGTACTACAGGCAGTATCCAGTCCAAAGCATCTGGTATCTGAGATGATGTTATGCATGCAGGCTGCTTGAGAAATGTGAAACAAGTGATAAACCTCAAACTAACAAACAAAAAATAAAAGAGGCCGTTCCCATGAACTGGCTGATGGAGGACTTGAAGTTATGCAATTTCATCCTTGTTCTGTTGTCAGTTTTAAATCAGCCATCATAACAGCACGTGTTTCTTTTGTATTTACCTTTAATGGCAAAAAAAGGGGGAAACATACTATGCACACTGCAGCTGTCTACTGGATTTCACAAGAATAATAATAATAATAAAAACACACACACACACACAAAAGAACCCAGATGTTTTATTGCAACAGCAACTTTAAAGTCAAAGTGCGTGCTTTTATTAAAAGAAATCTTTCTTTTAACGCTTCAGCGACATATTGGCAATTCTCTTTATCGTGTAACACGCATCTGTCTGAAGAATGAAAAAGTGTGTGATCTTAGAGGTACCGCAAAGCCAGTCGCTTCAAAGAAAGGCAGCAGCTGTGAAGACATGAAAGCTTAAAAGGCCCTTATCAGATTGGTAAAGTGTTTTTCTCAAGACATGAAGAAAGTTACAGACACACGCATAAACCCAAGTAATCGTGAATCATCAGTTATTAGCATAATTCAAAATGAATCATCAGGGACACTTCAAGGTTCAGCAGTTCAAAAGCTTTGCTGCAAAAAGGTATAAAAATCTAACAATAAATACTTGAAATATAACTGATCTTGTACCATCTTCTCTCTTATAGGGGAGAATTCTATTTTCAGGTCCTTATGGGAAAAGTTAGGTCCTGCTGCTGAACAGTATCATGATGAGAACATACTGTACATGGCAGTTGTAATGCTTCACACTCAAACGACCAGAAATCGTGCTATCATGGATAATAACAGCCCCAGAGTACCTCAGCTTATTAAACTATAGTATTCTGGGTCACTTGCTTTACCATTAACAGACGGACTATTACACTGAATTGCATTAATCTGTCACAAGCAATCATATTGAACTGATCAGTAAGTTCCATGTGGCATGATTTATAGATGAACTTCGTCTCTCTATAAAGTGGCGTTTGGACACAGTTCAGCTCAGGGAGACCAGGCAATCGCTATAACATCTGAAATTACTCCTAATCTCAGTTCTCAGAAAACCTTGGGAAACAGTCTTGCTGTGCAGTTGGAGTAACCTGACTCATTCGCTAAATTAGATGTTTCATGAGGTGCCAAGTTGATAGCTTTTAGCATGCTAAGGAATTCCTGTCAATCCACAGGTGAAAACTTACACTGCAGGCAGAGAAGTGAGAAGCAGGATTCCTCCTTTGGATGCCGAAGTCATGAGACTCCTGGATTTATAAAACAGATAAAGGTTTATCTGCCCTTGGAAAAGGTCATAGGCCTCAGACTGGATTTTAATCAGATTGAACAGTCAGGAAAGGAAATGAGAGTTCTGAATCTATGATACAAGTTGCCAGAGGAAGAACATAAAGACTACCTGAACACCAGAACGTTTACCTTAAATCTAATTCTTTACCACCATGTTTTGTGTGTGTGTGTGTGTGACTTTTTGTGGTACATTTTTTTTGTTGTTAAGGCATCTCTTATTGCAGTTAATAGATTTTTAATAAAAGGAAGGTTTTAATCTGAATGCACCAAAGGAAGTGTAAACAGACGGATTATTAAGCAGCGAGTCTGCTATTCTGTATTAAGTTGTTTCAGAAGAATGTCGAGCCTCACTTGGACTTCACTTGTCTGCAGCAGCGAAGATGAAAGTTTTATTTCTGTCATGAGAATATCTGCTGTGATGCAATAATCAAATCATGCGGATGAAGTTAGAAGGAGAGTAGATCAGAGACACATCTTTGTCTGCAGCCTAGCCTAAAGCTGGAGCTACGAACACCTTCTTAAAAATGTGAGAATCAGGGATATTAATGATAATACACAAAACTGAACATAGCAAATGAAGATTTTATTGATTGATTTGTTTTAAATCCAACATTTTAGAGGAGAGTGCAAGTTTAGCTGTGACAGCACCCCCGGTGCTGAAAGGATGATTTAGTGGCTAGCTCAAGGGTCTAACAGCTGCAGCTTGCTGCAGGGTTCACTGTAATGCTGCTCATTGGGAATTACGCACAGGCTTCTCTATTCATATCAAAGAGTTAAATACAGTCGGCAAAATGCAGAAAGAATTTTTTCAAAGAGGAACGATATGACAGTATGAGGAAGTTTACTATTTGTGCACCAGACTACACGTATCTTGAGACTGTGAGATGCATACAGCCATGAATGACTAATGCTTGTAATACTTGGAGATTGCAGAAAGACAGTCTCAGAAAAACAGTGTGTACAGAGTGAAAGCGTTTTTAACAATGCGCTCATGCTTTTGAAGTATTCCCCCCCCCCTTCTTAGATTCCAAACAAAAGATGTTCATAAATAATAACAATACTACACATAAATGGAGAGAGAGAGAGACAAGATAATTTAGTGCTCGGCGTGGTTCCTCTGTTTGCAGTGCCTCCCTTTTCATATGAAAACCAGAGTGTCATCTTGGAAAATGTAACACAAGTGAAAACGACAAAAATTAAATATGTGTAAAAGACAGCGTGGCAGCGGGACCCCCTCATTAGTGGCCGTCGCTTTTGATTGTGGACAACAAAACAACTCTTACATCCTTCTGGTGGCTGTACGGGATTCCATCAGATTATACACATTCATTCAAGAAGTAAAACATATATTTTTCATCAACTTACTTGAAGGATTATGATGCAAGTGATGTCTTTTTGATGGTCTGTGCGTAATGTGCTATTTGTAACACTGCTACAGCCTCATGCTCTATCCATAATAGATGCAAAATCACATCAAAGCCTAAATAGACACAACTGAGTGCTTTTCAGCATCTGAAAAAATCTCTCTTGTGCGTCTGAGAACAGTTGTGATGTTGGCAGGATGACCAGAAGGTGGCACTCTAGTAACAGCAGTAAAACCGCATATTTTTATATAAGGTTGTTTGGATATCTATAGCACCAATATCGCTCTCACAGCAAAACAAAGAGGCGTATAAGACAGACGGAGTATGATGCTTTCTAAATTAGTTTGGGGAATTTTTTAAAACATATGTGAATAGACTAATACTAGATTTATCAGTCAAAGTGATTGCAGTTAGTTTGAAGGCAGGCATTATAAGATCAAAAGAAATAAATCTGTACATATTAAGTAAATATCTTTGCCACACAGACCTGCAGCTTAATCTGCAGTTAAAGGTAAGCACCAAAACTTAAAATCATAGCATCTCTATATTACAGGTTGATTGCACTCCACATGCTCACTCTTTTTGACTTGTAAGGATAAATGTGAAGACTGCAAAGTGAAAGCAAACAGGAAACATGTGCCGCTGTGATTTGGTTTCCTGTCGTCATGCATTTTACTGTAGCTCTTCATAAGAGGACAGTTAATTTTTTCTCATTATTTTTCCCCCCTCAAAAAATCAACAATAACTTTCCAATTTGCACACTAGTCACCCAGAGAAAGAGCTTCGGTGTGAGTTTACATACTGAATCCCAAGTGTGCATCGTAGTGTTGATGAAATGCCGCACATAGCCCAAACAAGTCATCTATCAAGAGTTTCATCAACACGAGGCATCATTTGGGAGCATTTCCTGTTTCAGAAAACTCCTCAGGGACTTAGTTATCAGTGAGCATCAATTCCCTTTAGACTCCTCTTGCTGAGACAGTGGCCTTGAGACAGAGTGTGACCCTGCACCTACACAGCTTGATGGCCTAAATGGATGATCGATGTGGGTCTTTGAGGGGTGAGGGCTCTTACGGGGGCTGATGCTCAAGGGTGCATAGGGTCAGAGGGGATGATCAATATTTAAGGGGCCCACAGCATTGGAAATCCAGTGCAACTGTGCATCTTTAGCTCCCTTCTAGCCAAAAAAAACTTTTGCTACTTGTTAAACATTAATATGCCCCTGGGTAAATTAAAGGTGGACATTGTATGAAATAAGCTTAGAACTGGAGATGAATTATGATCCCACTCTTACGTTTGATACATAAAAAAACAAAAAAACTATTGTTCCCATTGTGCCCATAGCACAGGGCAGCTGAATTAGCTATCCTGATGATAAAAAGGGATTCTGTAAAATGAGACCCTATAAAATGAGCATGAACTGCAATATTTCTGTCACTCTGCACAAAGAGATAAAATATATCTTCATATATCTCTTTTATCACCCTTAATTTAAGCGGTGTACTTTTGTTATATTCTGAAAAAGGCTGTCTTGATGCATTATTTAGGTGGTGTTTGCTGACTAGCACTTCCCAGTGACACTTTTTTTTTTTTCTGTGTGTATTGGCGAGGAACCATAAATAACCACATTTTAATATATGACAATGAATACACTGTAGGCTGTGGCTTCATCCTTCCTAAGGCTGCTTGAAGATGATGATTTGAGTCACACTCTGCACCGTTTGGCTCTTTATACCTGCCAAAGGAAACAACAACGAGAGCTTCGTGCACCATGTCTTTTTTTAGCTTGTGTGCTTTTGTTTGGATCAGAGTTCAACCTGTTTCACTCTGAGAATTGACCATCTTGCCTGATACTTGATGTAGTTTATGAGCTTAGAGTTAAATCTGCCTGTGGAGCAGGAGAGAGACAACCCTGTCGATAGTCAACAACTGAGCTTTTGTAGTGCTGAAAATGGAGGATAATATAGTGTTAACGACACAAAAAAAGAGATCTGACCAAGAGTTCATCGAGCTCTGGTTCAATAGATTGAAGCTTAAGTCCTCATCGACTGGCTGTCGAGTTGCAGCTTATCTAACTTAGTGCTTCTGGGGCTGAAGCCTTTCTAAGACTGAAAGACCTGGATACTCTTCAAAGGCTCTTTAGTGAACTCTTTTTTTTAACCACAGTGTGATAATCAATATGAAAATGTATGAACTGCAAAACAAAAAAGTCAGATGCACTGGCAAGGTGACTTCTGTTGTAGCGTGCAGCAGTTGCCAAGTTACTAGACTAACTTGGGCTTTGTGGAGCACCACAGTGAAACTCTCATTGGCACTTTTGAATGAAATGGCTGTGCCAGTACTGAGCTAGTTGCCATGCCCTCTGTAATGGTATGCAGCCAGAGTTAATAATTTTCAACTGTCAACATGCTAACCTGTTAAACTAAGAGAGAAAACACATTAACATGGTGACGTGACTTTAAAAAGAGCTGAAGTATGTATGCAATTGAAAGCCATATAAGAGATTTGAAAATAGTAGGTAGTGGAAAAAATATATAATTTGATTGTAGTTTTCCTTATTTTTTATGTGTCAACATTTCTATTTCGCTAGCTAGCTAGCTATCAATCCTACATACTGTGACCACAGTATACCTGTTTATGAGGGGCAGCCAATAAGAAGAAAGCTGGTTTAAATGGAGGATGGCCTCTTTCAGAAAGAAGATTAAGAAGCAGCTGACATTACTGTAAATCACGCAGTCCAAGATTTAAAATATTTAGTTAGAAATGTACCTAAGAGGTTCACTTTAAACCTATTAATGTGACCAAAGTCATACCTGATAAGTTAAAAGCTCAATCTTTTATAAATGATGATAACGCTACGCTTTTTGTTTTTCAAAAATTAAAAACTTGCTTGCCTTTTATTAATGAATCCACAGCATTCATACTTACATTAGACCTATTGCTAAAAAAAAAAGGAACAGCCAAATGTATTATTTAAATTTCTGGCAATTTGAAAGTTTTAAAAAAGATCTACAAATGATAAATAAATGATTTACTAACTGTTAACTAAACTATTTAGCAAGTGTATGTGCATTACAGAATTTTCTATTAAAATTGAAAACAGCGTTTTCATGTACAGATGTGTCTCCGTCAAAACCGCCGTGGTGCTGTTGCAATAGAGATCTGCAAATCTGCAATCTGTTGCACAGCATCTGCTATAATGAACACTCTGAAATCATCAAAATTCAGAGCGTGTGAGAGTGAGGCAGACCCTAAGCTAATATCAGCGTGACCATTACTCACAACCCCGCCTGGTCAATCATGCTAAATGTCCCCATCCCTGCTGTTGTCGTCCAGCCTTTGCTCCTCAGCCCCCTCCGCACACTGGAGACCTAATCCATCATCCTGCCTGCAGTGCAAAGAGATGGAGCATGCAGAAAAGCTACACTGAGGGATTTAACTTTGTTACCACCAGAGGCCATAAATCTACAGCGGCTGCCTCCAAGAGCTGCTCTACAATTACATGATTAAATGTATGACATAACATAAAGGATGCATAGATATGAATGAGAAATTGTGGATATCACACTATTGTGATATTTTACCTCGGCTATAGAGCTTTACCCTAATGTGCTCCATAGTTCTAAGCTTTTAATATATTTCAAAGATGAACTTTATCAAGATTTAAAGAGTGATCCAGTCAGCTTCTTAACGGTGTGGCTTAATGGAAAGAAACCATTTCATCCAATTCTTAAGGGACATTGTTTTTATTTTATCGTTTTAATATCAAAATTTGGTATTTCATTTCCAACCCAGCCTTGTAAATACCAGTAAACGTGTTTCTTCATCTAACAATATATCTTAAAATCCAGCAGACCTAAAGAGAGTCTAATGAACAAATGCAAAAACTCCTCTTATTGACAGCTTCTTCTAATGACATGCAAATGCTCACTGCAAAATTCAACCTTGTTTGGATTGGTTTATTGATCGTCCTTTAACAACAGAGTCAAAGGTCAAGGGTTAAGTGCTTTCTCGTGTACTAGGCCACATGCTTAAAGATGTATTGTGATATCCATTTTGGTGACAGCGTCCACTGTCAGGCAACAATATATCATGTGTACACATTTTACAAGTCATAGAGACAGTGACCTTCAGTGATGTGGATAACAAGACAGCTGTTGGTGAAAATGTCAAATTTCAGACGTTATACTGAGGCGAAAGCCTACTGAGGTACGTGTGACAGACAGTGACATGAGGCACTAATTACACTTTGTCTTGTCACACAGTTAAATTGTCACACTGGTCCTGTTTTCAACACCAGAGGGAGCTGCCTGCAGGGTGAACATACCTTTTGTGCATCTACTAAAGTCTGATGTATAGCGGGAGAACGCAGCAATGTGTGAACTGGAGTTAGCACTAATGTATTATTTTTCACTCTCTGGAGCATTTTGATTTATGTTGTTTTCTCCTTCTTGTAAATAATTCTGCAGAGGCGCCAGTGTGATGTTTTATAGCTTTTAATTCTGGTTGTAATGCTGACTAAATTTCTGCCATCGAGGTGATTTGTCACAAATAAAACCACAAAAACACTGTATTTGAATGATTAAAATGTCGAGTTTGAAAAGCCATATCCACTGAGAGTTAAGTGAGCATAGATAGCAGCTTGTTGTATGACTGATCCAAAATTTTTAAAAATGGAAATGTTGAGTTTTACTAATTTGGTAGATCATTTATAACAATGTAGGACGTTATGGTGGTGTGGTGGTTAGTACTGTTGCCCCACAGAAATAAGGTCCTGGATCCTAGAAAGAAAATAAATGGCTATATAACAATGCATCGGTTTCTGATTGTTTAAAAATGAGCGAAAGATGCCCTTGTCAACCAAAATGCGTGTTGACAGTGTCTTGGAGGGGATTAGCACGAGGGAGAGGATAGGCTCTGTGGATCGTATATTATTTTGGATGGTTATTTTTAAAAATGCAGCGTGGTCATTGCATACTTTGTTTATACACTAACGGCATCGTTAAGTGAGAGCGAGCAGACTCTCTTGCCAATTGCCCTCTCGACGCAAATCAACTTTTGCGGCTGAAGACAGAGGAGGTGGAAGAGGAAATCCTATAGGCCGGAGAGTGCTCTGTGAGACGCAAGTGTTTTTCTTTGCATGGAGACAACAAAGAAAGGTCATGTGAGGCTTCAAAGGACATAACGATATTTCATCTTAAGCACGGTTGTTGTGCAACAGAATAGTTTCTGTAGTTGGAACAGAACTATCTCAGTGTCTGAATATGTGATTTTTCAATCTGAAAATTGGCTGTGGTATAAATATTCATTTCTCGCTGTATTTACATTTCATTTTCTCTCCAATTGAAACCATGCATTCAAGTTATTGAACGTTTACCAAGCTTTTAAATGTGACCTTTGCAGGCCAACATGCCTTCCAATCACAGCTGGACTCACTATATTGAAATTACAACCGTCTTCTTCTGTTGAACGGCCCGCTTTTTCTTTCTCCGTGCACAACCGGGTTTATCTTTAGTGCACATTGAATATTTATACAGCAGGTGGCTGGGGAGACAGTCACTGATCTCTAAGGTGACTTGCCGAGCCTCTGTGGGAGGTGCTGGTGTGATGTGGTTGGTCTGGGATGAAGTCACATGGGACATATTGTCTCCTCGGTGTGTCCTTTTATTCCACTTAGGTAAAGGATTATATTGTATGGTAGACTGCCTACCACAAGTACAGAGGAGAAGAGTCAGGGAGCCATTAGAGTGCTATTATGGCTAAACTGTCATTTGATTGATGTTCTCAGCTCTCAGCATCAAATATTAGACCTGCACTCTTTGCACACACTAGCTGTACATGCTGCTGTTCTATATTAACAGATAAAAAACTCTCCGGCACATCAAAAAGTGAGAAACATTTGAAGATTTGATTAATAAGACAATCTGAGTTTTAGACTCAGGCCCTCTCACTTATTCTTCCGCACTAGAGATGCAAAGAAAGGAAGGTGAGACAGTAATTTATCATGCAGTGAGGAGCCACATCAGGGAGATGCTCTGAATGATAATCATGTTGTCTGAGATTGAGGTCAGCCTCATTGCTGGGGGACAATTAGAAATCCTATTAAAGTCGATACGAGGATCATCTTTTCATAATAGCTTTTAAGATATTGCTTCAAGGATGGAGTGATTTCTTTAGAGATCACTTTGCGATGACACTTTCATACAACACAGAGCACAAGCATTTAAAATCCAAAATGCCAGGTCTTGCATTGTAACAGTTC
>VOQK01000501.1:35820-46182 GCA_015052645.1 Benitochromis conjunctus | reverse complement strand
TTAATTATTTTTAAAAAGAAATTGTGTGAATGCAGCTGGCACTAGGTATGTGATATGCAATGCAGGTTTGTCAGTCACTGCCCTCTAGTGGTCACGGAGACTTATAGCAAGCGAGATAGATTAAGTTAGATATAGTTACATATGCACATTTCCGGCAAATATTTCAAAAATAAATAATAAAACGCTAACATAAATAAATGCAGGAAACCACTGACAATCACCTTGATCTATCTAACGGGGTGAACGAAATTACATATGAATTTTATCTAACAATCAAATTCATTCTTCAGTTAGTAACATGCTTCTTTCAGCTCTGCCGTCATTCAGAATGGAGCCACCATGACAGTGGGTAGCTCAACATATTTTATTTGGCAAATTCGGTACTTATTTTCCCCCTTATTCCTTAAGAAATGTTTACATACATCTCTCACGAGCTCATGTATTGGTAGTGATGTAATTTTGTACTGTAGCCGCTAGTGGGCAGTGAACGCCAGTGTCGTGCCAAAGTAGCCATCCCCAACAGAATTTGTTTCCCCTGTGGTGGAAGTAGTGAACTGTTTTAGTGACAACGTGAAAAATGAGTGTCGTTACATGACCGTTCAGTTTGTGGGTCACAACAGAAAATTATACATTTATTGTTCTCACGTGTTATTGGACGGGATTATTTCAATAAACCAAGGACATTTAGCCTGATATTAATTTGTATCCTCCTGTAACTTTACTGTATAAAGAGCTAACATCTCCAAAATTTCAGGAATAGTTGGTCATTATTAGAAGTGTTTGTGTACTAAAAATCAAGAATGTGGGATACTGTTTGTCCGTGATTTGGACAGCCCAGCGCGTGCTCCCGACACCGGGGAAATACATTCTGTCGGGGATACCTACTTTGGCACGACGTCATATCACATGATGCTGACGCCAGATTTAATTAAGCAACTTTAATTATGCATAATAATAAAAATCATAAATTTACATAATAATATTGCTTTTATACCTGTTAAATGCTCCCTCCAAACATTCCTTCACTTTACTTTGCCCTCTTAAAAAATATTTTTTATTTTACCTTTAATATTTTAATGTTTTACTCTTTATTGTTTTTACGTATTTTGCAGAAAGCGTGTTCAGCCTGGCCGGTCTATGTTAGTGACTGTATAAATTGTACATAATGATTTTCTACACTGACCTATGAGATCATGGCGTGGCAGAATGGTATTTTATTTTGGAGAGAAGCCGGAAGTGTCGGTGTGGCTCTGACTGGGCAAAAGTTGGCCGGTGAATTTGACAAAGTTTCTGAGGAGAAGCGCCGCGTTTCCTTAACCCCAAACTGTGCACCACTAGCTTGAAAGTATCCTTTACCCTGCTCCGTGGTCTCCTCCTTCAGCATAAATGCCGAAACCTTTGTCCAAAGCTCCGGATTTCGTTGCCGCCTTCGTTCATTGGTGAGTCCGCCTTGGTTAACTTTTATTTTACAGAATTACCGCCGCTCCTTTCGATCATTGCGGCAGCTGTACCGTTACACCACAGGCTAACCCTGCTCGGCTGTGGTCATGTTAAATACGAGCTGAACTATCCCCACCAGTAGATGCCCCACGGTCACTTTTAAAGGGTTTTTAAATGTTTATGACACAGTCGTCAAAACAGCAGACTGTCACTAAAGGCACTGATAATCACATCCATGGTGTTTTGAGTTTTGCTTCCTGCTTTTCAAAGCTTCCTCTGCTGATGTGACAGAAGCAGAAGGGAAACTCTGGCAATTTAATCCTGAACACGTCAGCCAGTGAAGATGATGTGGAAGGAAAGAGCTGAAAAAGCTGAAAAAGTATTTAGTTGTTGATGAGTCATGCGAATGATGCTGTCTTGCTAAATCTTTAAAGCGGTGTCAGTACATGCCGTCGCCCTCAGTGTGTTTACTTTCAGTGTGTGCTTCTGAAATGTGGTTAGAGGTAAAATTTAGACAGTAAAGTTTGTTATTCTTGTACAGGTCTAATTATATAGAGCTGTGTGTGAGAGGGGGGGTGTCAGTAAAAGATTCAAAGCCTGTGGGCTGCCTCTGCACTGAGTGACTGAATTTTTCTTGCCAACTCTGACAGGAACTTTTAGGAGTACACCAAAATAAAACCGAATCTTAAAAAAGAGAAGTAAACTGAATTTATGATGTGAATAAATGGAAAATGAGAAAAAAAAGAGTCTGAAGTTGTAGTCTATGTTAATCTGGGTAAATTTGCTGACACGACATTTTGCTGACATGAGGAGGCGTTGATGGATACCAGGATGACTGCATGACTCTGAGTCGTCTGTCTTCAGAAGATGCTTTGGTATTTTATTGTTTCACTAGCCAATCGTGGCCCGTCTCAGCTTCCAGCTTCAGCAGGAAGCACAGCATGTTTCCAACTTCAGAGTTTATTGAAGGGACGGGCTCGTTACACGTTAATAACGTCAGCGTGTTGGATTTTTTCCCTGTTTCCATATGCTCATCCTCCTCAAGCTAGGCGATGGACAGGCAGCAGATCCAGGTGAGCGACGAAGAGTCTCAAGTTCCACGAGAAGAGAGCCGAAGGAGGAGGAGAAAGAAAGCCATCACCGCGCCCTGCTCCACCTCCATGGATCAGATCGCTGTCGAGTTTGTGCTGCCCACAGCTGCGCGGGGTGGAAGTGGCCCCGACACTCTGCAGCTGGACGTGGCCGGGAACTGGACCGTCGAACAGGTCGGGCTCATTCACTCCTTTTCGTCTCAGATCCTAGTACCGTCTATGGTAGATGTTAAAAATGATCCTCACTGTGCCTCGTTCGCAGGTGAAAGCCCAGGTGTGGATGAAGGCGGTGACTTCGAACCTGTGCCCTGAGTTCTACCAGCGCTTCTCTCCTGACCATTGCATCCTGCTCTACCAGAAGAAGGGCAACGTTTGCGAGATCTACGACAAGCACCAGGTCTTCCAGACGCTAGACTGCATTCGCTACTGGAGAGGTACCACGACCCGCTTCTACCCGCGATCAGAGTCTGAGTTGGTCTTTAGCGGTGATGTAAAAATCACATGTTTGTTTGTTATTTGTTTGTCTCAAAAGCTCTGAAGAAGGATGTGGGGCGGATTCAGCTGGTGCCCCGCCCACAGCCCTCACAGGAGTCTGTGGAGTACCAGCGCTACCTTAACTACTTGATTGGCTACGATGTGACCGACGTCAGCAACGTCCACGACGACGAGCTGGAGTTCACGCGCAGGAAGCTGCTGACCCCACGACGCATAGAGCTGTCGGAACGCGACCCAAAGCTCTACTCCATGGACCCCTGGGTGACCCGCAAGCCTCTGCCTGAGCACCTGCTCTCTAAGGTGTGTGTGTGTTTATAACAGTATAACAGAGTTAGCACTGTTGCCTGTAATTACTGCAGTTTATTATGACTTGTATGTATATGGAAGGTTTGACCCAGCACTCCAAGCCCTGCAGATTTAAATTCTCTGCAAAAAGATGTTGATGTTTTCCTATAATTATAAAGCAGAAAGGTTTTATTAATGAACAAAACATATAATGAAACAAATACTGTGGACCCACTGTAAAAAAAACAAACAAACAAATTTCTATAGCTGTGAAAAAACAGGAAAGTGCCTGTTGTTTAGTTTGGTGTAATACACTGAAAAAAAAGCAACTTAAAAGACTAAAATACAGCTGAAATATATAAAATCAAAGGTTTATTTACTCAAATAATTAATGAAATGTGCTTGGTATAAACCAATTGACCAGATTCCATTATATTGAACACTTACACTGTACTTATGTGAGAATTACATGGAAAATCTTGTAATTAAATTACATGCTTGAGTGTGTATGAATGGTCACAGAGGTCCTTGTTGGTAGGAAAAGCTGTAAAACTTGAAACTGCACTAAAAGTCCAAAATGTAGGTCCTCGTTCACAGTTTTCATAGCTGTCCATTGGGTCGGATTGGCGTTTTTGCTGGACTGATTTGGGCCCCCAGGCCTTATGTTTGGCACCCATGATTTATAGATTGACCTTGAAATGGACAGGTTACAATAATTCATTTATAAACTTTAAAAAAGCGTTAGCTCCGCGCTTCATCTGTCTGTCCTCTCTTCTTCTGGAGTGGTAGAGTCGGTGCTTGTGCTGATGACTGACACAGCTGTAGTCACACATAAAAGTGCGACTTGGATTAGTTAGCTCACTAAAGAGCCGCTTTCTTCACCAGCCTGAGCTTACAGAATAGACGGGGATGTTTGTTGCTACATCTAGCCTTGTATGCACCTAGTTGCCTCCTAGTTGTGCGATTGTAATGACAGATGATTGGATCCTACCAGTTTGACATCCCAGGCTCTTCAAAGTTCATTTAAAAACACTGACTGTGGAGTGATTTGCTTGGAGAACAGGGAAGACTGTGTTCACTGAATGAGAGCAGTGAGGTTCACTTTTGAATGAGATGAAGAAAATAGTACATCAAGAAAACTGCACATCAACAGGCTGAACTTGAACTTTCAACTCTTTGATTAATTTCTCCATTTAGTCTTAATTCGAAATTATTTTCCACTAAATGACTGACCATTTGTCAGCAAGTTGTTGGTCAAATTTTGGAGTAAATGTCTTAGTGTGTGTTTATTTAGACTTTCAAGTTGTTTTTTGTCTTCTGCTCCTCCTCTCAGATCAATAATGGCCACATCCTGGTGGTAATCCACATAGGCACAGCCAGCCAGACCATCAAAGTCTCCATCGATGACACACCAACACTGGTAGACGTGCAGTGATGAATTCCACTTATATCTTTACTGCTTCCCCTGCCCATTTCCTGTATACTTTCCTGAAAGTTTGCCATCTTGTTTAGGTGTTGGCGAGTTTTTTTGCCAAGACAACAAATAAAAGAGCTTTGCTGGGCATCCCCGACAGCGTGTGTGAGACTGACTTTGTGCTGCGGGTGTGTGGCAGGTAACTGTGCCATCGAGTTGGGCTTGAAAGCTGGCGATGGCTTAAACTCAGAGCCTAGTTGAGAGAAACAGAGCAGCATTACTATTTTATTTGTTACATTAGAGAGTAAGCATGCTGCTGTCACACAGGGAGGAGTACCTGTACGGAGAAAAGCCTCTGCAGAACTTTAACTGGATCCGTCAGTGCCTGAAGAATGGCGAGGAAATCCACCTGGTCCTGGAGATGCCTCCTGATCCCGATCTGGATCTGGTCCAGAAGGAAGATTGGGCCCAAGTGGATGATTGTACTGGAGTTGCAGGTAAGCAGTTAAACTAAGCAGTTCAGTCATTTCCTTTCCACATAGCCAACCTTGTAACCTAATCTTTTCATTTTTTCCTCTCAGGCACCCATGAGCAGTTGACCATTGATGAGAAGGACCATGAACGGGTGTTCACCATCTCAATGTGGGACTGTAACAGGAAGTTCAGAGTGAAGGTGCTAGGTATTGACATCCCATCCCTCCCCAAAGTCCCGGAGTTTATTGTCTACATCGAGGCCAGCATCTTTCACGGGCAGCAGCTTTTAGCTCAGGTAATCGAGACAAAAGCAGCACTTTTTCAAACGGCAATTTAAGTCCAGCTCTAAAACCAAGTCGATCCCTCTGCAGTGTCTATAGATTATGTTACATTTTCTTTACCCTTTATTTATTTATTTACCCACTAGCTTTCTGCTGGTCTTCATCAAAGCTAAACCAAGTCACTTAACTTAACCTTTGATCATTTTGCTGTAGCTTTAGGAGCATGTTTAGTGCGTTTATCTGACAAATACTGTTGTGACATTAACTTCCCAAACTGACTGTGATCCAGTTTTGGTGAATTAAATTCTAGTATGTCTATGCAGATCCTCAGGCATCCAGGTCATGTCTTGACTTACCCGAACTGGCAGCGAGAGATGGCCACCGCTTCTGCTGAAGGTTTCTTCTTGTTAAAAGGGAGTTTTTCCTTCCCACTGTCGCCAAATGCATCCTCATAGGGGGTCAACTATTTGTCGGAGGGTCTCTAACTTACAATATTAAGCACCTTCAGGCGACTGTTGTGATTTTGGACCGTATAAAAAATTTAATTGAATTGAACACAATTGGACTAAGTTTTTCTTTTTTTGAAGTTCATGAACTTTTATGATCCTAAAATTGTAATAGTTTAATTGAATGCTCGTTCCAATAATTAGCATGTAAACAGAGGCTCAAATGAGATTAGGGTAGGGTATACCTAAGATTGGGTGCATTGGTGCAGTATCACTGCTGGTAGCATGAGCATTGCTAACATTTGAAAATAGTCACTTCCTCTGTCCTGTCTTTCATCTGTCACACTTTAATGTTTTTTTTTTCTCACCCAGAGAAAAAATACAGCCACAGCATATTTAGCTAGCAGACAGTTTGTGCCACAAACTGCATAAAAACGTTTTGTTTGGTGATATTTGTTGAGCTTTTTGAAAAGTTGCATTTGAAATTATCTGCCACTTAAAAAGTCGTGACACCACTTATGCACACAACTTTTTTTTGCATTAGCTAGTTGCAATATATCTGTACCGGTAATGCACCACAAGAAAGAAAGCAAAAACCAGATGTGTTGGAGGTGTAAGCGGTCTGTGGAATGTCATTATTTTATTACTAATCTTCTTCGTACCATCAGCTGGCTGCAACACAGAAAAATAAACTCCCTGAACAGTATTTTGTATTAATCTTGCATTTAGATTTAATTGCTCATTAGTTAAATTAGTGAAGTTAAAGAGGCAGTCCTCCTCCCTTATTATTCTATCCATTTTGTACAATGAACCAGTTTCATTGGAAGAAAAACAGCCACAGAGCATGACGCTACCACCACCATGCTTGACAGTTGGTGTAGTGTTTTTAGGTTTGAAAGCTTCACCTCTGCTCCTCAAATATAACTCTTGTCACTGTGACCAAGTAGTTCAATCTTTGTCTCATCTGACCTTAAAACTTTTTTTTCAGTCAGCATTTGGCTTAACCGTGAGAGCAACTACAAAGTTTAGGTGAGCTTGAAGGTGTCAGTTTTGGAGCGGGGGCTTCTTTCTTGGTGATAAAAGCCTTTCAGTCCGTGGAAGTGGAAAACTCACTTAACTGTAGACAGTGACGCTGGTGTTCTAGCAGTTTCCAGTGCTTGGCAAGCTTGAGCCTTGGTGGTTTTTGGGTTGTTTTTGAACGTCCAAACCAGTTTCCTACCATCTGAGGGTGACTGGGTCTTCTTCTAGACCGACACATCCAAATAACATGTACTTACATAAGATTGTTTAAACTACTGATTCTTGAATCTGCAGTTGCCTATTATGCTTCCTGAACGGCTTTGACAAAGCCCTGACCTCAACCTCTTTAAAATTTATGGACTATGCTTAAAAGCTGGACCTTTGCCAGGAAACCAACCAATTTAAATGAACTCTACCAATTCTACGAAGAGGAATATGCAAATATCCAGCGGGAATTATGCCAGAAGCTTGTTGTTGGCTACCAAAAGCACCTGGTTCAGGTGCAACTTGCTAGGGGAACACAACCAAAGATTAGTGGCAGGAGCGTGTATATTTTAGACCCTTTATGTATACTTGTGGATTAAAAAAAATCCAAAGTAATTTAAAACTTGTGCACTCCCTTCTTGTTTCCCACCCATGATGACTTCTGCCCACAAATGTATAAGCAAAATGAAAATACATGAAATAGATGGGTTTGGAAAAGGCTGGATGGCGATAAAAGCAGTGTTTAACCCCAATTTTATTTTTTACATTTTTAAGGAGAGAACCACCTCCAAAACTTTCAGTGAAGAATCACTGTGGAACTGCTGGCTGGAGTTTAACATTAAGATCAAGGATCTGCCTAAGGGGGCACGCCTTAACCTCCAGGTAACCTCAGAAATGTCTTCCTGGTGGCATAATCATTCTGTTTGTTGGTAGAATTAATAATTAAAACTATTGTACTTTTGTTACATAATGGTTCACTGAGCTCTATTTTTCCCACCCAGGTGATCTGTGGGAAGCAACCTCAGATCCCAAATTGCAAAGGAGGTTCCTACCAAGAGAGTACAGCAGGAAGCAGCAGTCTTGATGGTAAAGTCCTCTCCCTCGCTGTTCCTTGATATGTTGAATATCTACAGAGCAAGCCTTTATTGAGTCTGTTCACCCGGCTTTCAGGAAAGACCAAGAGTCGTCTCCTGTACTACGTGAACCTGCTCCTGATCGATCACCGCTCCTTGCTCCGCCAGGGCGAGTTTATCCTCCACATGTGGAAAATGCCAGAAAAGAGCGAGGAAAGCAGCAGTAGCATCAACGCAGACAAGCTCACCTCAGCCACGAACCCGGACAAGGCCTCGTCCATGGCCATCGCCATTTTGTTGGACAAATACTGCTACCCCGTGGTGCTACCCAAGAGCCGGGACGTGGGCCGGGACTGGGGTGTTGGGGGTGAAGACGCAGAGGGAGGGGAGCGGGGTCAGAGAGAGATGCCAAACCACTTGAAGAAACAGTTTGAGGCCATTGTAGGTACCGATCCCCTACATCCCCTCAGCCCTGAGGACAAAGAGCTGCTGTGGCACTTTAGACATGAGTGTATGCGTGACCCCAGGTACTGATTGAATTATTTATTTGTCCTTTCAAATTAAGGGGACAATAAAGTAATTTATTTTGCCCCAAATGTAATTTTCTAACTAATCTCTTGCCCTTAGAGCCTACCCAAAGCTGCTGGGCTCAGTCAGATGGGGGAAACAGGAAGATGTTTTGGCGACGCATCGACTGCTGGAGCGCAGCAGCGCATGGGACACCAGGTACAAGAGTGTTTCACACTGCCATTGTACTGTGTGTAGGATCGATGCCATATCACCTGTCACCATAATATTCCTTTGCAGCGGTCTGGATGTTGGCCTGGCCATGCAGCTGCTTGACTGCCACTACTCAGATGCACAGGTTCGCTCAATGGCTGTCAGGAAGCTGGAGACACTGGAGGATGATGATGTGCTCCGATATCTTCTCCAGCTTGTACAGGTACACCCTTTCTTTTTTCTTTTATTGTAATATAATTAATATTTGGTGGATTTGAGTAAGAAGCACTTCAGTCGTAGAACTTTTGGCCATACG
Source organism: Benitochromis conjunctus (assembly GCA_015052645.1). NCBI lineage: Eukaryota > Metazoa > Chordata > Actinopteri > Cichliformes > Cichlidae > Benitochromis > Benitochromis conjunctus. The sequence goes on along the minus strand of VOQK01000501.1, from coordinate 37,142 downwards.
GCTCTTTTCTAGGACCTTCCTACCTTTCTGTACGTGTGCATTCTGAGCTAAAGATAGGAGGGAGGGAGTAAGAAGCATGAAGCATTACGGCACTTCTGAAGCCAAAAAGTGGGTCCAACGTTGGACTAGTGAGGTATACCTAATAAAGTGGCACCCTATGTGAGAGTCCCCAATCAGAATCAAAGAAGGCTGTAAGAGTATCAGCTGAGTCATCGACTGATGTGGGCTGGCATTAAAATCAGCTGTTATCTGCCGCTAACATTTGCATATCTAACATGTACTCGCTGTACTTGCACAGTATTTGTCTTTCCTCCGTCTACAACCAGGAAGCAAATGGTACATTCAGTATCCTGCTGTATTCTTTTGGCAGTCGAAGCCACGTTTGCATGCAAAACTATTAATCTAATGCATTTTTTAAAATGTAGCTGAATGTTGAAGTTGATCTTTTACACTTTGTGTATCGATGTGTCGGTAATGTGAGACTGCTTGCACTTTAAAGCTGGACATTTGTTTCCTCTCTCAGATTCAGGTCATCTCTGGTATCTATGCGTCAAATGTGGCAGCGCCATGTGACACTGGTTAGCATAGCCTATCGCAGACATGCTACACTTTAATCCTACGCTGGCAATTTGTCCGGTGAACAAAAACACACACCGCCTGCTCTACATTGCTGCCGCCAACTTTTGTGTCGTTGTGAGTTCATGATGCAGTGCTGATGAGCACGCACTCTGCTGCTGTTACAGCTGTTTATTGTTGATTTCAGCTGTGTAACCGCTCACATTTGACTGGGGGGATAAATATTAGCTCGAGATGACCAAGCCTCTTTTGCATTTGCACTCTCGCTCCGTCTGATTCAGTGTTTCATGCTGCGAGTTTAGTTGACTCTGCGGTCAGCTTTGCATGAGTGATACCGTATCAGTCGTCAGCTGCGGCCAACAAAAGGGCCTTTTAGGAGAAAGACATCTTCCTCCATGCACTGTTATGACATCTCAGTGATATGTTGAAGATAATATACCATCAAAATTCTCCAGAACATGCATGTGTCAAAGTCTTTGTTGGGTGAATATGAAAGAATACACTTTCAAATACTGGTCTAGAAGAGTTTAGTTTCCCGTGATGCTTCACTATATTCTAAGGAAAAGGGATTCAGTCATTTTTAAACCACTCGCTGTCTCGTTTTCTAAACATTTAAATTGCAGTTATGTTGGAGCACTACTGTGTTTTCACTGCACTTGCTTTACTGCCAGCCAACACATGTAGCCTCTGTTAAAAGGCAGTTCTTCTGGTATAAATGAATGCTGTTGATGTTGTTAGAAAACCAG
>VOQK01000500.1:0-22496 GCA_015052645.1 Benitochromis conjunctus | reverse complement strand
GTCTTTCTGTGTGAACAGAGAAGAAGATTGTCTGGGGAGCTGGGCTGCACCATTAAAGGTGGAAATGAAGCTTGGGGTTTCATCTTTAAAAAAACACCTTCTCCATCTGCTGTGCAGACTCCTCTCTGCCTGTGTATCACGGGAATGTTTGCGGTTTGTTATTTCGCTTCCTTGATTTTTCCTTCATGATACCAAGGCATTACAGAAACCTTAGATACCAAAGCTTTGTTCTCCAGAAGTAACACACCCTTTGGGAGTTTACATAGTGTGGGCACTATAGGCTCTGTGATTTCTCTATGCAGTTCTACATGCAGATACATGGCTGGCTGTCACACAGCACTGCTGCTGCTGCTGCTGCTGCTGCTACAACTGGTAATTAACAGCAGATCCAGAGAGCAAAGAGGTGGCTGCAGGGTTGGGGGGCTTCATGTAGGTGATGTCTGACTGTTCTTTTGTAATTTGTATGAGTGTTTGTGCTGTGGGCCCTGTAAAAAATACGAAAGAAAAAAAAAACAGGTAAGTGAGGTCACTGTAGCTATTTAGCACAGCAGGTAGCCTTAACAAGTCTGCTGTACCCCGAGGCTAAATGGAAAATGTGGAGGCCATCTTTTTTATGTGAGGAATAAAGGCTGATTCGCTGTGTGGGTGGGTGGGTTTTGTGTTTGCCTCTTTGCCAGCAGCTGAAATAACAGCCTGCAGAGGTGAACAGCATTAAGTCGTTTGTCTCTAACTTTTATTTCAGGCTTATACATGCATCATAGGGATGCTGCAATATTTTAGATATCAATACAAACTTAAAAAAAAAAAAATCAGTATAGTTTTTAAGCTATCTTAAGCCACTTTATATATCTAGCATTGTTTCTCACGCTCCGTTTTTAAATCGAAAATCTGCATATTTTCACAACTGTATACTTCCGCCAAGCAATCCCAACACGTTCCAACTGTGCAGATAATCCCCATATTAGGTGGTTTCCAAGTGCTGTAAAAAGGAACGAGTCAGAAGCGTTTGTTAGTTTCTCCTGATTTATATTTATACAGCCGGGAAAATAACACTTCAGGAAGAGCATAACACTGGTAAACATACCGTTAAGGCTACAATAGTCATGAGGACATTCTGCATCCTGATGACTGGATGAATTGTCACAGATCCACGCATTTTCTGCTTATCCAATACAGGGTCGTGGTGGTGGTGGGGGCGGAGCCTATCACAGCAATCATAGGATCATAGGGCGAGAGTCGGGGTACAACCTGGATAGGTCTGTCTCTTGGATATCACATATTGACAGATGACGATTTACACTCATTTTCATAAATACGGGCAATTTAGAATCACCAGTTAACCGAACTGTGCATGTACTGTGGGAGGAAGCCACAGTACATGGCGAGGACCCACACAGAACACACAGAAAGGCCCCGGACCGGATTCAAACCCTTCATGCTCTAAGGCGACATGCTAACCACTGCACCACCGTGCCATTCCTCAAAGAGGGTCATAAAAAAGCGATAGTGTGCAGGTCGTCAGAGATATAGACGGACTTTCACTTTTTAGCTCAAAGTGCTGCTGTGTGTAAACACACGACATTACACAAAACAATCCTTGCTGATGTTTACAACATATTAAACCTTAAACTACTGCAAATTTATTCATCTGAGTAAACCTAATAAGATACATTTAAGTTAAAATATCTAAAAATATGTACAGAATAAAAAAAGAAATAAATTATTGATAAAAAAAATTATCAATAAGTGAATTTGAAAAAATGGAAAAACGAACAGTGTTGTCTTTGACTGTGAAAATGGTCTTTTACACTTATATGTGGGTTGGGTCATTAGGTCAAGCGTTCCTGTTTCTTATTGTCACACGTTTGTTAAAACTTTCACTTTTAAAGCTTAAAGATTTCAAAATAAAAGCACTGTTAGTTAATAATACACATTAGCATTTTGTAAAAAACTGTATTTTAACTTTTGCCCCCATAAAGACGGCCTTTGACAACATTGCCCGTGCCCTTAACGTTGTGTTCTGTCACCTCAGTATAAATGACAGCTATGAGATCAGGTTCTTTCATAGGCCTAACCCTAGTAAGCCGATCACCCTCACTAACGTCTGACACACACCCAATCATTTTGTTCTCTAAGCAGTCAGAATGACAAAGTTAAGAAAAGAGAAATTAGGGTTATACCCTAGCAGTCGTCAAAGTTGTTCTGCCTGTTATTAATCCATACAAATCCTAATCTTTAGATTACTTGTAGATCTAATTAAGTCAGGTCTTGCCTAAAGGTAGAAGGACCTATGCCCGAGTTACACTGCATCACGTGGAAACAGAGACACCTATTGTTGTGTGTCATATCAATCAACTAAAACAGCAAATGAACACTTCAGTAAAGCAAGCACAGTTAGCACGTAGCTATAGTGAAGAGTCATGCTCGAGACAGAGACATTAAGCTTCTCGCTCCAACACCTCCTGAGATATTATTCAATAAGGAGCGATACCAGCCTATAGATCCCCATGGGACAACTTTTCTCCACACTGCGCTGAGCTGCCCCCCCTCATCCAACGAGGAGGGGCTTGTAGTTCGATGCTGCAATAAACAGTCACTGTGCAAACTCCCCGCCCCACCCCGGAGAATCTGGCTCTCCCTGTGTCTTTGTAGATATATATAGAGTTTCTCCTGCAAAGCTGTCAGATTGTGTTTGTCTCCATGGTACTCTCCTTGTTCACACTTCACACCCTTTAGATTCCAGCTTTCCAAACACACGGGCCATGCAAGATGCTTGTCCTGCTGAGGTCAGCTGCTGTTTTGCTTGTGTGTTTGTGTTGTACAGTGTGGCTGTTGTTAGGGAAAATGTCAGGCTGCATGGAAGGAAGTCTTCGGCTGTGTGGAATGAGTTTCGTCTGACTGACAGTTTGAAGTGTCTTTATAGGCAATTAGGACAAAAGAAATGCTCTTTAGAGAAGCTTCTGAGATGGAAAGCGAGGTGCAGATACAGGTTGAGCTCAGGACTCTTAAAAACCACCGGTTTGCTGAATGACACTCGAGCAGGTCTGTAAGTGTCCTCCGCCCTGCTGCCTGCACTCATTTCCTGCAGCTCTCTGGCCCCCGTTAGCTCGCTGAAACGTTTGCCAGCTCTTTTCCACGCCTCAGCTCTTCTCCCAGCTGAGCAGCGTGGCAGCGGGCCACCAATTTGTAGATAAGAGCCTATTTCTCAATAGCGCCAGCAGATCAATAAGGCAGCCTGGGAAAGCACTTAGGAATGACTGATGGCCAGGGCTATTAGGTAGTCTATGCTATTACCTGTTGTGAGAATATACACCCGCTTTAATTGATATTGTGTAGTTATTTAATCGCGGGAAACATGAAGGGCATCTAACTGAAATGAAATATCTTTTGTTTGAATAAAGTGGGGTCCCGCTTCACTTAAGTATAATCTAAGTCTCTGTTTGTGAAGCAGAAACTAGTGTGCTGACAGTTTGCCACTGTTGGAAAACTGTGACAAGTCACTGTATATAAAAGATGGCCACTTTGACATTACCCAGTGGTTTGGGAAGTCACTGTTGCAAATGGGACATCTTGTGCACTGACGAGATGACATACGATTGCATTCACAAAAACAGCACAGAGGTCCGGTTCAGTGAAGTGACCGTGCACCTAAACTCCATATTGTTATGCTTTAATCCAGTTTAAGCTGGTGTGGTGTCACACAAAGGAGAAAATTAGCTAAAGAGTGAGTGGGGTTTTAATACTGAACTGTTTGATCATAGAAATCTGTGGATTGACTCATTTTTTGAGGAAGCTTCAAGTGGCCATGTGAGGAACTGCAACCCTTAATTATTGCAAGCCAATTAGCAAATGTACTGTACACCCTGCTATTACAGTGTTGGACTCCCTCTTGTCTAATGAATTGTTTTAATTCTCTGTGGTACAGAATAAACAAGGCACTGGAAATATTTTTCTGTGATTTAGTTCATGCTGGAAGCAGCCATGGGAAGGTGGGTATACTGTGGACAGGGTCAACAACAATAATTCACATAGTGTGGTGTTTAAATGATGCTCAGTTGGCACCTTTCTTTGCCATCCTGAAGCTCGGGTAATCTTGACCAAGTCTACGTGCCTAAATGCATCAGTTTGCATGCGATTGGCTGTGTAGATATTTGCATTTAAGAGGAGCTGAATACCTAATAAAAAAGCCAGTGAGTGTAGTTGCTTTTTAGAGATCCAGCCACAGTTACACAGCAAAATGAGCGTTTGTTGGCAGTTCTGCTTCGTGCTGATGAATATTAGTCCAGTGTTCATTCTCCTTTGAGCTCTCCTTCGGCCTCTTCACAGGCCATTTCACAAAATATGAAATATTGATTATAGACCCACTGTCTGTCTGTCCCCACTGAATGAGCCAGTGCTGTTTTGAAGAAGTGTGTGTGTGGTTGTGTGTGTCTGTGTGATTTGAGTAAAGTGCACCTTTAAGGAGTTACTTACCAAATTACAGATGTCAGCCTCTTCTCAAAACCATAAGTAATGTACACGGCTCTTTATAAATAAATGCTAAGCCTTGGAGTTTTTACAGCAGTAACAAACATCAAATACAGCCAAAGATGAATATGAAGTAGAAAATAGTTGTTTCCAGTGCCCCAGTGTTCATGTCTCTCCCATGTGAGAGCAGCGCATTAGCTTTATTCAATTATTCAATAACTTATTCCATTACTCTCCCCAGCCTGGTTTCCTCGTATCGATGGCTGAGAGGAGAAGAGGACTGGGCTTGTCAGCTCCGCGCTGGGGGAGAGAGCTTTTGATCCTTAAGACGTGCTCAGTGCACAATGGAAATGGTGCGAGTGCAAAGTGCAGAGCTAACGATTTTTAAACAAGAATTGGAATCCATTAAAATATGCAGCTTGTGCACCACGCAAACAAATATGTAATGTATTCAGCAATAAATGGACCATCAGTTGGGTTACATGATGGCGGTTTTCTGATAGGACCTCCTGTTGGTACCGGACGCCCGCTGAGCGGCAGGAGACTCCTGGGAAGCTGGAGCTGAGTGTAGCTGGGTTTATTCCTCTCCTCTCGCTTTATTGTGCATTGTTTCAAACCCCTTATTGTTTCAGCATTGAGCAAATACAGTATGTAGTCCAACAATGCATACACATGCACACACACACACACAAGCAGCCACATTTATGGCTCTTTCCCACTCTTTCTTCATCCCTTAGGAATCACAAAGTTCCTGTGGTCTGTACCAAAACACACCCAGCGGGGTGGCGAAGGCGGCGCAATTCCACTGATGTCACTTTCTCTCTTAATTTGCAGGTACCAGCAGGTACCGGTGGTGCTGGTAGGCAACAAGGTGGACCTGGAGGATGAGAGGGAGGTGTCCCCCAGCGAGGGCCAGGCGCTGGCTGAGGATTGGGGCTGCCCCTTCATGGAGACGTCAGCCAAGAGCAAGACCATGGTGGATGAGCTTTTTGCAGAGATCGTCAGGCAGATGGACTTCTGCCCTCTGCCGGACCGGAGAGAGGCCTGCTGCCCCGCCTGTAGCATACAGTAGCAGAATGTTGGAGGGGAGGTGGAGCAGGGGTGATTGGTTGATAGATGGGAGAGGAGTAGAAATTAGAGTCCAAATGTATTCATGTTAGGCAGCCTGAAGATTGGAGAGGGGGCGGGGTTAAAGGAAGCAAAACCCCCACTTTTGGTGTCACTATTCTTAGCTGCTTCCTAAAGGATTCTGGGAAATGTAGGAAGTTGCAAAGAAAGCAGGTTAAGGAGAATTCAGTTTTGACATTCACTATTTCTCCAACACAGAGGGGATTTTTTTTCCCCTTAAAACAAAAAACAAACACATGACCTTCCTGCTACTGTCACGTTTTTTGCTGATTATTCCAGAGTGAATTCCCGGGGTTTTCCCAAAGGCAGCGCAGTGCCAAAAACCATCTTAAAAGCCATCAACAAAGAGGACCACAGTGCTAAATGCTTTTGGGAAAGCAGCCATAGGTCCACGGGAGGACTGCTCGGCGTGCTCAGCAGTTTTATCTGTCCTGTTTTTCTTCTGCTTGTTGTTCTTTTTTGCACTTTTCTTTTTGCCAGTGCAAAGGCCATTCACCAGGTACCCGGGGAGATAAGTTAACACCACTGTGAAGGAGTCGTTACTGGAAGGTGCATTTGGAAGCAGGCCCACCTTAACAATGAATGAATGATAGGATGAACGAATGTGTTTAAAACAAACAAAAAAAAAGGCCGCTCCTTTAGGGGGGATTCATGTCACAGAGAATAACTGTGGATGACGTGTGCACGAAGTTGTACTGTCACACTGGCAAGTGAGTACAATCAATCGCACCCAAAGAGACGGTAATCAATCAGTCAGTCAGTCGATAAAATGTACCAACACTCTGCAGACACCTTACAGATGATACAAATGCCTTGTTACAATGTATGAAGTGAACATCAGTGTCAGTGTGTAGCTCATCTATCTTTAGTCACATGAGATATGTTAGTGGTTCAATGTCAGAAACACTTATTTTCAACAAAATAATAAATCTTTATGCACAAGAGTGTCACGTGTGTTTTTTGTTGGATCGTCTTTTTTGTGTCATCAAAAAGCGCCTTTGTTTTTTGGGGTTTTTTTTTTCCTTCCCAGTCTTTGAAGTTACTGGTCTCCTTTTATGTTAACCTCCAGAGGTCATAAGATTTGCACTCATTGAGAAAATATAGCCGCCTTTCAGCTTTGCTCTTTAGCAGTAATCTGGCACTGCCTTGGCCTGCGTCGAGATGATTTATGATGTTTTGGTCCTGCGTCTGCGTTCCCCTGGCTGGTCGTCCTTGTGCTCCTGCCACTGCCGGTTGCCATTAGTGCTAACGCTTACTGCAGATTCTGGTCCTGAAAAAGCCAGCGAGCATTTGTCAAATTTGGAGTGCCATTAGAGTCCATTAGGAGGATGAAACTAGAGGGGAGTGTGAGACTTCAGATTCAAGATCATAACTTTGGATTCCCTCCAATCAGAATAAGAGAAAAATCTTTCAGCTCTTAGGAAGGAGGTGATGCTGAAATACATTTTAGACACCATATGTTTGTAAAAAATATCGCGGAAGTAAACGATATATTATACTTTTAGGGACTGACTTAATAAAGAATTACACTAGCTTCTTTGAAACTACTGCCAGCAGCGACACCTGCTGTCTTAAGCTAAAACAGCGTGTTTTTTCCCCTCCCTCTAGGTCACATGGAACTTCCAGCTTCCGAAAACATCAGTTCCTCTACGGACCTAAATATGCGCTGCACATGAGTCAGGCATGGCGTCCTTCAACCATAGACGTTTGTAATAGACATTTATGTGTTTGCTCTGTTGTATCTATTTGAGGTGTTTTTTGCGTGGCTGTAGGAACAGTCATAAAAATGGCGAGCAGAACCGTGTGTCGAGTTTTCCAGCGACGTAAGTACCAGTTGTTATCCGGGTAGCATTAGCATGTGTAGCTGGTCAGGCTTGTGACAGTTAGCTGTAAGCTGCAGTAATGCTCCTTTAAAGATGGGTTTAACTATCATAGAAATACATAAATCAGTAAAGTAAAACATGATATATTTTTGTTTACGGTTATATATTTTAAAAAGAAAGTCCTGGCAACAGGAGAGCCACCCCCAAGTAATGTTAGAATAGCTTTGGGATGTGTCGGAACAGAAGTTTCCCATCATGGATGTACAGCCGACAAATCTGCAGCAGCTGTGTGATGCTGTCATGTTAATGTGGAGCAAAATCTCTGATTAATGTTTCCAGCACCCTATATAAACAATAACGGGAAGGCACAGGTTAAACACAAGGCAGCTTTGAGGTGAAAGGAGGTCCAGCTCAGTGACAGCAGGTGTACCTAATAAAGTGTCTTGTGAGTGCGCAGGTGTATAACGGTACACCTGCGCACGGTATGGCTCTTTTTAGGCCTCTTTTTTTAGATTCATGGTTGGGTACAGCAGACGAAATAATAATGATGATGATGATGAAAAAAGTCGACTTCTTAGCTAAAGCAAGAGTCAGCAACCTTCAACATCAAAATAGCCTTTGAAATAAAAAGTAAATTACAACATATAGATAATTCACTTCACTTAACCATTAAAGCCAGACTTTCTACCTGCACGTCGTGCATTCAAGTTCCTCACATTACAGGAGCGTTTACACGTCAGGTCAAAACGGGTAACAATCTTTCAAAATGAAGGCCAGGCAAATAAATTTCATTGTAATAGTAATAAATAAGTAAATGCACAACTTTACTCTTTGAAATAATTTTCAAGGTGAGAAAACAATTTGACTATTAGCATGATCGAGCTGGTGTCATTTAAGTTCTCCTTTCTGCATAAACTCATCCATCCACAGGCTTTGCATCCGCTGCGGTAGCTCAGCGTCCGTCTCTGGCTGAGGTACGCAGTCAGCGTAACGCCGTCTTCTCCAGAGAGCAGGCCAGGCAGAGAGCTCTGTACCCCCGCATCGAGAAGATCGAGGTGTCCATGCAAGGCCCCGGGCTGAACGGTGCGCTGCTCATCATGAACAAAGGAATGTCCACCCCGCTGAGCTGCGCCAGACGTGAGTGAAAAGAACAAACCGATTATAAGTTCTCCACCATAAGCTTCAGTTGCACGTCTTAATAAAGTGTTGTGACACGTTTCACTCCACAAACAAACGCTCTGTCACTCTCAGATCTGACGGAGCATCATGTGACAAACTCAGCTCTGGCTCTTGTGGACGGAGAACCATGGCCTCTCCACCAGCCCCTCACCCACTCCTGCTCGCTTACTCTGCTCACGTTTAAAGATGCGGACCCCGCACTGGTCAATGAGGTACTTTAACAGACAAACGTCCTCTAGTAAGTTCAGCTTGCTGCTAAAGGATCGCACCTTTTAGTGGGAAAAAAAGAGATGTACGTCGACATCAAAGCATCAGAGCTGCAAGGCCAGTAAAGATATAGAAGGCTGTTTGTGGAATAAGTGAATATGAGGGTGTTAGTCCTGCCCTCTTGTCTTTTGCTCAGGCGTACTGGCGTTCCTGTGCTGCCCTGCTGGGTCAGGTGCTGGAGACCGCCTTCAAGGATGACTACACTGTGGAGCTGCTCAGCACACCTGAAGTGCCAGGTAGAAAAGCACCGTTTACCCTGACCTGAGTATGTGTCTTCAGAAGTCTGAGCCCGAGTGTTTTGATTTACTGTCTGGTGTTTGTTGACTGATGTTAAATAGAGTTGGATTTTTTTTTTTTTAAAACAAGGTAGTGTTTAGTTGATGATCTACGTTGCATATCTTGATATTTGATATTTGAGCACTTAAGTGAAAATGTTGCTGTGACATTTTTGCTTCTGCTGTCCTGACTTTGTATTTCCCTGCAGTCCTTTCTGGGGCCTTCTGCTGTGACGTGGTGCTCGACCCCCAGCTCGACTCATGGACTCCTTCTGAGGTGCGTGTGGTCCAAAGCTCTATTACACCACTGCAGTCGCTGCCGACATCATTTCTGTTTATGTATATGGAGAATATCCATCTGTTTTACTGCAGTGGCAGGTACTGATGGCCTCTTGAATACGACTAGTAAAACCTACAGCCTTTCAGGCATGTTGGTTAAGAAGTAGCGACATCCAGCTAACATTAAGTTTCTCTTTAATGAGATTTTCCATTCAAAAGTCAGCTGTTTGAAATTATGTGATTCTCAGATCACAGTGACAAGACCTCATCGTCCCATACGATCAGCCATCATTCAGCCTTTTTTTAGTTGTAACGTTGTCATCTCTGCTCATTTCTAATGGAGTCGATCCTCCCAGAAGCTGGAGGGCAGGAACGACTCCTGTTGTTTGTCGGTTGATGTTTTACTACATGGCGATCTGTTTGTCAAGCAAAACATCTGCGTCTTTTCAGGAGTCATTACGCTCTTTGACCAGAGGGGCTCAGCAGCTCATCCAGCGAGACCTGGCCTGGGAGCCTCTGGAAGTGGCGCCCTCTGTGGCACTGGAGGCTTTCTCGCACAGCAGGTAGACTGACATCTGAATACTGCTCAGCTGTGTAGACCGCTGACACTTCCACACACCTCTTTTTACCACTCAATCAGTTTTAAATGCTTGATTTGTTGTATTTTCTCCTACTCTGGCAGATGTAAGCAGGAAGAGGTGGAACAGAAAGCATCTCAAAATCCCAAAGGCACAGTGATGCTCTACAGGTGACATTGCATTTTTACATAAACTGGGTACAAAAAAAGGAAGTGATTAAACATTTTTTTAATGAGAGACCTGCCCAAGAGAGCAGCGCACACTGCAACCAATACACACTCAAATAAATAAATAAAACTGAGCCACAGTAAAAGAAAGAAAACACAACATCCAGATATCGTCTTATCTCATATGCAGTAACGTAGCAAGAGCAAGACGACCTTTAGGAGCACTCACTCTGACTAAGAGAACTATTTGGCACTGAAGTTGGTAATAAACTTGAGGCAGGTATCCTAACTTTAGCTGGAGTTTATGAATTTGTGTGTTGTTTGACTTTGCATGCTGCGCTTCTGCATTTAACAAATATGTGTAACAGTATTTGGACACTGAGCAAACACCAGTAGGCTGAAACTTTCCTTATTGCTCTGCATGATGGGTAGAGCAGAATCTTTCATGAGTCCAGCACTCACCATTTACCCGGTTTGGTAGATGCGGCGACCATGTACTCCTGAGTAGGGGCCCCCTGGTGGCCAGAACAGGCCTGTGCTCCCAGTATGAGGTGACGGCCGTCCACAGCCTGGGACAGGGATCCCGGGGCCTCCATCGTCGAGCACAGGGCCTCTCCCTGCCTCTTCAGCTCCAGGTGAGAAAGTGTGTTTAGTATAAGCTGCATATATAGGAACCAATTATCCATTTTTTTTTTATTCCAGTATCTTTGCACATACACTAAGGTTACTGACAGGTTGAGTGTCATACTTTGATTATTCGGACTGTAAAAGTGATGTAAAGCAGTCCACATTAAATATAGGCTTTATTGTCCGCGTTTTTCTCTTTTAATATCCTTAAAAGCGTTGCAGCAGTGGAACAAAAGCTAATCAAATGGCACTTGATTGTCCATCTGTTACAACAGTTTGTCATGCACAATTGCCAAAAAGAGTGTGGTGTATAAAAAGCACTTTATTGTGTCTGCATGTGCCTCCAAGTCACGTTTTTCCTCTCTCTGCAGGCTCACCACACAGTCTGGAGGAAACTGAGGCACCGGGCAGAGAAACTGGTAAGAACAGCAAATGTCTCTGTTTTCTACCTTTGAAGAACTGAAACCAGCCAAGAGAGAGCTCTTAATGTTGGGACGCTGTTGAGTGTTTGTCCAGTAGCCAGAGGTTAGGATTTAGCACTCTATTTTTATTACCGTGCATTATTATGTTGGCAAAAACCGAGACAGGAGAAGTATAGCGGGCTGTAATCTCAAGGAAAAGGCAGGCCTCATCCTCCTCACGAAGGACAAAGGCTGCTTTCTGAAGTCGACATCAAAAACACAAACACCGAGTGAAGATCCGAGGGAAAGATGTTTTTATATCTCTGCATGTTCAAGGCTATACTTCTAGACGTTTGGATTGATGCGAAAGGTGAATCCGCTCCGTCTGCATAACCGAGTCTGGCTCGAGCGCTGAAGGATAGACGCATCAGTTCTGCAAATTCAAACTAGGTTATGAGTTAATTTTGGATGGAGCCATCTAGGCGAAATAGATTTCGCTGCAGCCTTTCTGGCATCCTCGGTGCATCACTGATTGCGTAATAAAAAAAAAAAAAAAGATGTACTCATTAATAGACGCACTTAATTTGGCAACTGATCATATACTGTGCTCCGTGGCCTACATTTCACACGCAGAGACTGGGATACTCGGGGAATTGAAGGCGGCATTTTTAAGGACAAAAGTCTGACGATCGGAGTTGGATTGATATTAAAATAGTGAAATATTTGGATCCTGTGTTTGTGGAGTTTTTAAGAGCGCAGGATTAGCATGCAGACGTCCTCCAGGAGAGACTGCACATCAGTTTTATAGTCTTGGAGGTCACTGTTATATATTATCAGCCAACCCTCTAATGTTTGCCGTGTTTGTTGTGCGCACGAGGTGTATGAAGGGCAGCCGTCCTGTCCTGTGTTATCAGAGCGTCGCTACCGCTAATCAGTGGAAGAGCTATAAACTGAAAGAGGCCTAGAAGATCTCTGAAGGACAGCTACATTACACCATAAGAAAGCATATGCAGTCAGACACGCCAAACGCACCTCCTCTCCTTCTCTTCTGCAGCCTGCAGGGGCAGACAGACGTCAGTTTAAGACCACGTGAATGTTTTTCATTCCTTTTATTAAGTACCCCGAGGCTGGCTGGCTGTTCTTGTCATGTTCAAGTCCTTTGAAATAAATCTTCTAACGCTGTCTTTCCTTAATGTGGAGGGAAAAAAACTGCTGGAGTTGTGAGAAACAACCTGCAGTATTAAACAGTTAAACAATGGCTGGATTATGGTGTTACTCTGGTTTATTTCAGCCTGTGCCTTTAAGTGTGATTATTAATCATCAATTATTATGAAGGTTAGGTTGGTTAAAGGAATAGGTAGCAGTAACTTTGTTAGCATCATCATACTGTATTATAAAGTGATGGTGTCACATGTAGATGATGGCCGTTGCCTGACATCAGTCAGTGCCTTCACTTTTAAAGAGGGAAAGTCACCCTGTTTGTGACTCTGTTCACTGTTCAGCTGTTTTAAGTCAGAGAGGCAGCATTTCATCAGATGATGTCATGCTACCAGAACAATATTCTAAATTACAGCATTTACTGTGATGATCGAGTGCAGTTTGAATCGAACACGTTTTAGTTTAAATTGCAGCGTTTGAGGGTTCTAGATGTTGTTTGCTCAACATGCATTATATCTTTAAAATGAGCTGCGGCCTTTTGCTTTCGGCACCGTTTTGCATGAAGTCGGCTGCTAGAAAATGATAATGCTGGTATGAAGTGGGAGAACTGGAATTGCAACAGTTCTCTCTCTCTCTGATAGACATGCAGTTGGTAAAATTAACATTGAACACATCACCTATTTTCTAACTAAATATATTTCTAAAGGTGCTACTGATGTAAAATTCTCGCCAGATGTCAGTAACAACTCATCCGATCCACAGACACGCAAAGAAATTAAACCAGTATGTCTGTAAATTAAGTTATGTGTGATAATGGGAAATGACCCTGGGAAATAGTATTGAACACGCTCACTGAGATTTATTTAATACTTGGTACAAAAGCCTTTGTTGGTGACAACAGCGTCGAGGCGCCTCCTGTATGGAGAAACCTGCTGCATGCATTGCTCAGGTGTGATCTTTGGCCCGTTCTTCCACACAAACAGTCTTTCATGGATCCCCTCTGTCAACTCTGAGCTTTGCTTCTTTCTATAGATCGTCAGCTGGATTCGGGTCAGACGATTCTTTCTTTCTCTGAAACCAGTCGAGAGTCTCCTTGGCTGTGTTTGTGATCATCGTCTCGCTGAAACGTCCTCCCTCGTTTCATCTTCATCATCCTGGTAGATGAAAGCAGATTATTAATCCTTGCTTCACTTATATGAAGGAAGTGCTGAAAAACAGCCCCACACCTTCAAACTTCACCGCTTGTGCGGTGCCTTTGGAGTGATATGCAGTGCCTTTGACCTCTATGGTTTAAATTCTTTCAGTGTGTGGATTGGATGAGCTGTTGCTGACATCTGGTGAGAATTTCACATCAATAGCACCTTTAGAAATATATTTACTTAGAAAATAGGTGACATGTTCAATACAATACCCGCTGTAGATATAGACAACAGAGAGAGAAACTTCGGCCATGTAAATGGCCTTGTTGAGGTTCATTCTCTGGTATTGCACGAATGTTTTTCTTTTAAAATGCACACTTTTTGGTTAATTTATGTGTTGCATCCATGCTGCTAGCTCTTGGTCTTCTAAGGATTGCCTCAGAAGGCTCGTACAGCCGCTGACTCTTGCACTGATGTCAAATTGTCTGGCCTTTTTGACGCGCGTAATTTGTTACATGGTTAAGTTGAAAGATTAGTGTTATTTGGTCCACCCCCAGTATGTGCCAGCCTACAGGCTCTCCAGGAACAGGTTTATAAAAACAGCGAGACGTGGGCGGATGCGTTTTGTGAGCCGGCTGCAGGCAGTAGGGAGGCATGTCCCCTGTCTGCCTCCAGCTGGCGCTCCGAAACACCACCGCCCACACTGCAAACAGATTCTGCCAAATTTCCCCCCACGGTGGGCATCATCCCCCCACAACCCACTACCATCACTGCAGAAGCTTTCTTATTAAAAATCTATGCAAAAAGATATTTTAGCCTATCGCTAATGAAAGTAGGATGGAGAGGGGATGTAACGGTCTTGGAAGTAAATCAGTTTTAGTTTCTCTTCTCTGTTTTCACATTTTTGTTTTCTGCATAGGTGGCTGTGCCGGGTCCTGAAGTAGCAGCTCCACCATCTCCTCCCAAATCAACTCAACCTCCAGCCAGCCACTAACCGCCTCTGTAACCTCCACAAAAACACTTTAACCGATTACATCATTTGTTCAATAAATGTATAAAAATATGTGGGAAATCTCTTGCATTTATTTCTTTTCTTATTTAATATTGCTGCAAATTGAAACGAATGGCCTTTGTATTCGGTGTGATTAACAGTCGCGATTGTGGGTGGGTGCGTTTGTTCTTGTATCAGCAGTTTTTCTTAACAACAAAAGCTGTGTACGTGCATGCGTACATGTGATTATTGGCCAGAGGTCAGGCAACAGTGCATCTGTTGCGTCTATCACTTGGCAAACAGGTGGCTCTCAATCCTCTGAGTGCGTTTGGCATGTGTGAGCAAGCCTGAGGATTTGAGTCATGAGGCAGTATCTTTCCTTTTTTTTCTTCTTCTTCTTCTTCTTCCTCCTGGATTCCTGGTAAATTGGCACATTAGACAACAACACTGATATTTCTGCAAGAGCTACATCATCAATTTTGAGAAGAAACGATTGTGCATTTGTAGCCTGAAATCAAGGGTCTGAATTCTTTGATAGCACTTTAAAGTAAAAACATTCCTTATATGCTATAAAAATTCAAGATAATCTGCTATTTAACATTCTGTCCTTTAAATTTGACAAAACTTCCTGTTATATTTAAATACAAATAAATAAATAATCCATAAAATGTTAAAAATAGGGAGAAAAAAAACAGGTTTTCACAGAAAGTTTGCTGTTTATAAAATATATAACATCTGCAAATATTAGTAAGCTGTCAAAATACAGTTAACAACTGTAATTAGTGTAATTTCACAGATGGTGTATTTTATCATTGTGCTGTTTATTTTAAAATAAATGTGACATTATAGGGAAGGAATAATAAAAATGGGTGTTCTGTATAGATTTAAGGTATTCACAAGTTTAATGGGACTGAACAATAAATGTTAATTGCCTGTGAAATTACAGACTTGGATCATTTAATATCATTTTACAAAATAATAAAACTTTCCATAAATAAAATCCTACTAGTCACGTAACACCAAACAAGCAGAATTTTGTAATAATTTCATTTTTTGTAACGTAATAATAGAAGAAGTAAAAGGGTTAAATGAGGAAAGTTCTGCAACCAATCAGATTCTTTTATTTTATTTTTGAACAGAGACGAGGTGTAGGGGGGGCGGGCACTCTGCAGATCAATGTCAGTGCGAGTTAACTGTCACTTCTGAAGGATGCTTGATGGAAACACACTTTACACAGAGGGACACTTACAAGTGGACACTGTGGAAAAAGTTGGAAAATTTAATGGGTGGAAAATCGACTGTTTGAAGATTGAACCAGGTGTAAATGTTTACTTTCAGATAAGCACTGTGGGCGTGGTTACCTTCTCAAATTGTTGTCTTACTACATAATAAACCCGACTGATAAGTGTAGCAATTTTAAGCCTGGTTGATTTTATTGCAGCAGTATTTTATCGTATTATTAGCTATTTGTTTATCATTTTTACACATGTAAACGCTATTTATATAAAAACTATATGTAAACTTAAAGCTACAGAACTGTATTTTCCAAAACAAAAGAATTTCCACATTTAACCAAAATGTCTGTGTTTTCACGTGATCGTGATGTTCTGTTATTTCACTGTATTTTTCGGGCACACCAGATGCTGCACTATTACTGTGGGTGGCTGTGTTTTGTTTTACAGCGTACACTCTTTAAAACACTGGCTACATCTTGTTTAACATCTGTTTATTGATTCATTCTGGTAAAGTTCCCATATCTGGGATACATAAAGTATGTCTTATGTTTAATGGCTTCCAGTGACAAGGAAAATTGATCCCTTCTTTGGGTGTCTTTAGATCATTTCAGATTAAAAGTGAATGCCAGGAACCATAAAACAGAAAAAAAAAACCACGCCCATTATTATGTTTGGTTCTCAGTAACATTGAACTTTTCCCAAATTGGATCCATCAGGAAACAATGCCAGATTGCGCAAAGTCTCTGGCCAGAAAAGCTGCAAACTATGCAGCTGTTGTCCCATCTCAAGCATCCCGCTAACCCCCCACCCCCACCCAAAAACACCCTGACAGTGTATGAGACACACCCAAACACATATGCCTCAGACTCAGTCCCAGTTGAGATGTTTGACACAGTGCCCTGATGGCCTGAATTCCCCCCTCCTGCAACACTTTAGATGTGTTTAGGAACTGGTGCTGCTCAGATGATTAAAATTGACTAACTACCAAAATACTGTGGAATAATGCATTCTGACAAATGAATAGATGTCCTTCTGTTCACCATTTGTTCAAAAGGTCTCTAATGTAATCTGCGTGCCTCGCTCAATCTCTTGTTGAATAATTTTCTGAGTAATCAATGCTCTGCTGAACAGTAATAACTCGCCTTTCTCTGGCTATAATCAGCATTAAGCTTTCTATTGAGGAAAAAAACTATTGTCATGCATTTCAGGTTTAATAAATATTACTTTGCTTAAATAATCTAAACTTTTGATTGCACCATACTTTAAATGTCAGTGCTTTTGTTCCCTATTAAACACTCCTTATTCTTTAGAGCCATCCTGTACAAAATTACAAACTTGTTCTTAAAAAGATCACGAGCTAAAGCGTAATCGGACAGGATCACTTTCAGAACCGCTTACAACAAGACCTCACGTGAAACCCAAATAAAATCATGAGCTCATACTCACAAAACATGGGGAGGATTTTCCCAGCTGATGAATGAATAACTTGAAAGGAAAGTCTTTGCCCAACAACTCATACGTTTTCTGTTATGGTGGAAAAGCTGAAATTCATTTACTGCTTTTCAACCTTGAAGGTCCCCGGCATAGTTTCAACGACGCCACCTTTCTGCTCTTTAAACCCAAATTAGTCACAAGACTTAGAGCTCATGTTTATAAGATAAACGTGGTGGGCCACATACTACAGCCCACTCTGATCTTAAGTGGGCCGGATCAGTGAAACTACATGATAAATGTGTAAAATTAAAGAAACAGTTCTTGTAGTTCAAAGTATAAAGTTTTAATTAATTTATAGAAAATATTGGAGTTTGTTTTTTTGTTTTTAACCGTGGACATACTATTAAAAACACACACAAAAAAACTGATATTTCCATTGTTTTCTGTCATTTAATTGTTTATCCATTACTTAATTGCTTTGGTGTAGTATGAATGGTGATGGGGCGCTCATAGTTATCAATAAGAAAAGCTAGCTGTAAAATTTACAGTTTAAAGTTCAAAATCTACATGCACTCTTCACATTTTCAAAATTCGGGCCAAATTGGAGGCTTTGCTGGGCCGATTCTGGCTCCCGAGCCTCATGTCTGACACCCCACCTTTAACATAAACGCAAACGACTTCCGACCCATACAGTTCTTCTTTTAACTCTTAATTCTTCGTGTTGCATCCCAGTGTGTGCCCTCTGTTCCAACAAATCATCTGTTTTATGATTACTGAAACCAAAGAGATTTTTGAGCTACCTGGTTACAAAAAAACTGCCGGTGCAGCTGTTTATCACATCTGTCTGGTACAAATGCAAGTAATTAAGAGCTTTAAGAAGTGAATTACGCATTAGGCCTTAATGACCTCTGCCCTTTTTGTGAGAAGGTATTGTTTTAATACTCCACATATTGATTCAGACTGTTTCTAACAAACTTGTCTCCAACACTGAAGGAAGAAACTGTAATATGTGAGTTTCTGCGTGGAGTGGGTCTCAAAGTTCAGCATAACTCGCGGGTCCCCCTCGGGGTTCGGTATGAAGGGGGCCACGCCTTTGTTGCCACACCACCGCTATGTGGCCAGTTGGCAGTGCAGTGCGCGTCTTGGACACGGCGCTGCGCTCTCGGCGCTCCGCCGCTCTGCTCATCAGAGCTCACTCCGCCCTCCCTCCCTCTCTCCCTCCACCTCAATCTCAACCAGCCGCCCAGCGAGAACAGAGAGCATCCATTCGCGTCTCTCTGACAGTGACAGAGGCTGCTCGCCATTGCTCGCCGCACTTCTCAGCCGGGACGTCGATCTCGCTGACTGATCCGTGCCGAAGTTGCGACTTCACGCTCGTCTGTTTCTCGTGCCAGGAGCTGAGCGCCGGGTCGGTCCGGTTGCTTCACACACACGCACACACCCTCCCTCCCCGGAGATCAGTTTATTCCCTAGATGCTGGATGAATTATCTGGGAGTTGCGAACAAGTGAACAAGAAAGCCGAGGCTCGGGATCTGCCTCCTCACTCCGTCCTACGAAGACGAGACTCCAGCCAGAGTTGGGGACGATAATGATGGGGACATCCCTGTATCTTCCTGTTGTGATTTTACTGATGCAATGTAAGTGGAAAATGGAAAGTGTTCATTCAGAAGAAGTTGTGCTCTTATAGCGTTCCCTTTTATTTACTTTTCTAGACGAGGGAGAAATTATTAAGGCGCTGATTGGCGGCGTTTTTAACCGATTCTTTTAAAAGGTGCTTGAAAGCCTAGATGTTTATATTGTGGGGAAAGTGTAGTGATTTTCACTAAAGTAGTCATAATACAGCTTACAGCATGATTTGGAACATGAATATATGGAGGCATTTTTAACCCCCCCACCCGCACCCGGTTTAGTTGAACCCCTCTGTGAGAGTGGGCCGTGGTGACAGTGCTGCCAGGCTGGGTTCCTACAAGCTGGCCCCAAACTTGTATTGGCCTGGTGCCACTTAAGGGTGTGGGTGTTATGTTAGTGGCGGGTGGGCACCCATTTTTGGCAGAATAAGCCACAGATCTGCGCGTGAGGTCAGCGTTTGGATTTCTACCAGAAACTCCAAGCTGGTTTTCACCGTGACGTGGAGTTTGTTTGTTTGTTTGTTTTTTAGGGGCGGAGGGAGGGAAGAAATCAGGAAACTGGGAACACAGAAAAATGTAAATGTATTTTAAGGCATAAAAAACAAGAAAACATCTCAAGTGGGCCGATTATCCTGCACGGAGACGCAGGAAGGAAGAGTGCTGTTTGGGGCTTGAGCGTGAGATGGATGTGATGAGACAGTGAGAGTGAGTCACGCACATTTTACTCACATTTCGCCACCTGTCAGGACACCAGGTCAAAGTTCACAGAGCTGTGTGTTTTCAGTCCCACTGTGATAGAAATCACTCATCATGTGGCTCCATTGATGGATGTCAGCAGGTGAGAAGAGCACCGATGAGATCCCCACCCCACTCCCACCCTGCCTCAGCTCCTCTGCTACTTGTACACTGCATTGTTTAAAAAGAAGAAGTAGAAGAGGAAATGTTTTGGGTGGGTCTCTGGCAAGTGATCCTGAAGCTTCCATATCACCTCATATCTCTCTCTCTCTCTCTCTCTCTCTCTCTCTCTCGCACACACACACATTCACAAACAGTTTAAGTAATATCCCCAATCTCACCTTCTCGCACACATGCACACATACACACACACACATCAACTCCCTCATATCAACCTCTCTCTCTCACACACACTCTCTCATGCTGTGTCTGTCTGAGACAGCTGTTGCTCACAGTCTTACAGTCATACACAGACTGGCTTTGTTCAAATGGAGAACCCACACACACACACTCTCACTCACACACACACACACGCCCGCACAGTCAGTCGTCATCCTGTTTTCCTCTGCACCCCCCTCCGCAGCCTTGAAACGTGTTTGCCCTCCACGTTCATGTTATCTACATCACGCAGGCAGACAGGATATTTCCTATGGGTCCATCTCCCTCCCTCTTTCATTTGTTCTCTGTTAATTTGAATAAGTGCCTTAATTATTACTGCGCCATGCTTTTGACCTCGGCACCGCCCTGGCAACACCCGCCTCAGTCTCTGTAATACTCAGAACGGACCGCGTAATGAGAGTAAAGCTGAGTGCCAAGAAGTGAGCGTGCCATCCTTCTATTTTTTGCTCAGGGAAGAGGGTGGCTGTCCCTCCTGTGAGTTTAAGCAGTAGCACTGTTTGATTGATGTGAATGCCATGCACGACATCCGTGTGTCTGTGTGTGTGTTTTAGTCTTTTTCCTTCCTGTGTTGGTGCTATTGTTAGTCTTTCCCGTGCTTCAGAACCACCACAGGCCCACAGAAGCAGCATTTTAATTACCGCTGTGGCCAAATCCGATGCTATATTGGAGAACCACCAGAGACTTACTGCTGTGGTACTTATTATAATAATCTTTTTCATCTGGCAAATCTAGTCCAACGCTGTAGCCCCTCATTAGGCCATTTTGCTGTTCACTTGACCAAAGTAGTTGAAGTCCACCTGGATTGGTGGAAAAGTGGAAAAGCTGATTTTTTAGCCCCTAGTGGTCCATACTTGTAAACATCTAGAGGTCATATGTGGAGTTAAAATGATGTACTGTGTAACTATGTACGATGAAACTGAGCAGTTAGGATGCTAAGCACTCGGTGCCGGTAATAGTCCTGTTAACTGGAAATGATGTTAACCCAAATCAGTCTGCTCTGTCTGATGATTGTTTTGTACTCATCTATCAGAGTTGGAGCTCTCTCAGCTGTGTGCATTAGCTCCTATGGATGTTCCAGTTTTTGGCCAAGATCCCAGATTTGGCCAAGATTCAGTGTGGTGGTTTACATATTTGCCTAACAATCAACGTCAATCCTGGAAGGAGATACAAATCTCTTTGGGACTCAGTCAGGAAAGGCGGTGTAGAAATCAGCCAAATGAAAACATGTGGTGCGCTCTGACAGCCTCCTGTGACTAACGGAACAATTTGGAGATGTTTTGTATGTCTTATAAGATTACACTGTCCATTTGGATGCAAATGCCAGTTGTTGTTTAAAGCGGACCTAATAAAGTCCCAGCACTTTAACCTTTATTCTTGGACTCTACTGCACTAGCTTAGCATGGATCACAATTCAAGATGATCCTTATTTAGCCTTGCTGCAGCACAAACAGCAGCCTCCAGGACTGAAAAATTAAGCTAGCGTCTAAATGAGCAAAAATCTGCATTTCCTCTATCGGCGACTTGAGGCTGGCTGCAAAATTAAGTCGATCCCTGTAGACTTTCATGTCTCATGGAGTCAAGAAGAGCTAGCAAAAACAGGTCTGCAGCACTTTTTCACTCTGCTTGTGTATGGCACAAACTTGTATGGTAAACTTATGTTGTTATGCTTAATATCTTCATTATACAAAAACTATTTTAAATAAATACCTATATAGCTATTGTGTGTATATAACACACGAATGATTAAAAACTGCAAAGCATTTTTAACAAGTGTTAAATAAAACTTAGCTGTACTTACCGTAGGGTTCAGAGGCTAATCAGATTAAGTAGAAGCTTCCCCATCAAAACAACTCTAGGGAAGGGTTTTTTTCTTCTACATCCTACTGGATGTAGGACAATGGCACGTTGACCAACATCCCAAAACAGGCAGCTGTAGCTGACAGGCCAGCTAGACCTCACCCCTGCTTATTAGAGTTCAGCTGTATTCACTTTTATTCATACAGCACTACTTTATGAGAGCAGTCACCCCATGGGGCTTTATATTTGAGATATTTACTAGATGTCAGTAGATTGCAGATTGCAGTGTCAATTCTCTTTTCATACCTTTCCTGACTCATGTGAATAATCCTAGCTGTGGTGGCCACTGTAGGACAAACAACTCTGGCAGCCATTCATCTGTAGTGAGTGTAAACTGTCAGTCCATTGTTTATGTCCACATCTATTTATTATGAGGGAGTCTGTAAAACATTGTGAAAGAAGTTCGATACGAGTCCGTGAGCTAAAAAAGCTCACTTCTGTCCGATGACAGCGATACTGAGGTGAGTTGTTGAGGATATCCTTAATTTTTCCTGTCAGTAAGCGCTGCTGTTTTTGCCGCTGTTAGCTGTTGTTAGCTGCTGTTAGTGAAACTTTCTTTGGACTGGATCTAACACCATCTGACTCTGACACTTAGAGAATAAAGTCTCACACATTGTGACAATGGCATCAAAGAGTTTATCAGAGGGAAAGTGTGATTTTGAGCCTAACATTGGCTGGTATAATATTAGCTTAAAGCCAGCTGTTGTTGTTGTTTAACCCGCTCTTGT
>VOQK01000499.1:5655-23004 GCA_015052645.1 Benitochromis conjunctus | reverse complement strand
CACTGGCTCCAATTCAATTTTACCCAAAGGGGGAGGGGGGTTGGGTTTGAGAGGTTAGGTTTATGAAAAAAATAAGAAGAAGTCAGGATAGCAGCCTCTTCTACTGAAGGATTTAACACAAAAAATATATATTTTTGTTAATATTTGTTTTTTTTATTAATAAAAAAAATGACTCTGGATCAGAAATGCACTTTGTTGTTTAGGGTTATCTTTAAATATAGAACCAAGAATGATAACAGACTTTATAAAAATAAAATAAAAAGTCTAGCCATGCTTATGCAACACAAGCAAGTCCTACAAATCCAGACATATGTCAAAAATAAACATAAAAAAATACTTTTCTTTTTTTAATGACGCAAATGGAAGTCGTGTCTCACGCTAACCCCCACCCACCCACCTCATTCACGTCTTCCAGGACTAACTGGAATTCGTCCACCTCCATACTGACCCACGAACGTCGCTGCTGACCGGAGGACTCACAGTGAAGGCCCACGTACTGGTTTTTCTGGCACATTTTGGCTCACCGCTGCCGGACAGACCGGCGCCGATGTGCGCTGTGCGCTCCCATCCAACCGTTCATCCACAGGTACTCAGCCCCTACTACTACTGCAGCCCGCCGAGCATTCCCTGACCGCTTCCGCACTGAAATCAATACATTTATCAACATATGCGTCATCATTCATCCATTCGCTCAGCATCGGAGCGGGCTAACACGCAGTCGTTTGAGGATGACTTACTGCTGTTGCAGCAGAACATCTCTTCATTTGAATATTTGTGGAGGGAGGGAGAGCAACAGACGTGGAGGATAGAAAAAAAAGATTTTGCCTGTTCTCACACTTGTTCCTTTACACGGAATCCCACAGCCAAAAGCCCCGACGAGCAGCTCACGCGCTGAAATCGTTTAAAAACAATCAAAACCCAAACGTCACTTTGTAATTTATGCGCAATTCGATGTGGGACAGCAGGTTATTTGACAGGCGACCGGCGTTTGCGCTTCAGGACTCCACATTCAAATCCATCACAGCAGCATCGACGAGCAGGCTCACAGCTTCATTTCTGATCACATTCGCTTCTGTTTCTTTTTTTCTTCTTTTCTTTTTTTTTTTCACTCTGTATGTGTTTTGTCTCCCGGTCATCCACACCGGACTGGTTCGCAACCCATTTTCATTAAACGCGTCCTATCCATAAATCTTGACATGTCGCTGAGCTGCCTTGCATCCTTAAACAGCTCGGTAGTTTTACAGTTTAATGCTGAAGCACCTCTTCACCCCCCACCCCGTCAAACACAAAAACAAAAAAACTGAGATGTTACTCACCTTTTCTCAGCGGATGCTTTTCTGAAGTGTCCCATTTGTGCGTTTTAATCCACATCTGTGTCTCCTTCATTTGAGCGCTCTATTTCCCCCCCTCAACGAGCGAGAGAGGGAGAGAGAGGGAGGAAGCGCGTTTAAGAAAATCCATTTGTTAATTCCATTTGCCGGACACTCAAGGTGAAATCACATTGCCTCTGCCTCTTTTTCTTTCTTTCTTCTGTTAACAGCTTCAAAATTCTCCCATCATTGTGAAAATCCCGTAAAGCCCTATCATCTTTTTGCTTTTTTTTTATCTTCTTCTCTCCAGCACTGAAGTTGCTTGGTTACCCCTATTTCTCATTCAAGGAGGCTGAAGCGCTGCATACAGCGGCCAATCATAGCAGCAGCCGGAGAGATTAACTATTTCTTGGCTCCAGTATTCTAGTTTCAAGCTTAAATGAGGAGAGTAGGCGGGGAAAAACTGGGCCCCCGGTGACAGAAGAAGAAAAAAAAAAAATTAAAATGCACAGAGAATAATGTAGAGAGGGGATCCGTTGGAGGGAGAATGTGTTGAGGGGGGAGGGGACGAAGGGGATTAAACATTTTCGAAAAATAAAGGATTCTGGAGAGGAGGAGGGACCAGTTGCCACTTCTCACAACAACAAAGATGTAAGTGAATAATATTCCTGCATCGCAGGGCTCTCATGCAAACTGGAGTGGAGCCTCCATTCCTCCTGAATCTGCCTTTAAAGAGCAGAGATCTGTCTCATTTCAGAGATCCCCAAAAAGCAATCCATCAGGGTAATTGATCATCCCCCTTTAACCAGCCATCCATCAAGTCCAAGCTCTCGCTCTCTCTCGCTCTCTCTCTCTCTGTCCCCCACCTCCTACCTCCTACCTTGGCTCACCCATGTCTCACTGCAGTCGCCTCATCATAGGCTGTATTGATTTTAATTTACCCCTTCAGATTGTCAAGGGGAGAAAGCCAGGTTCGCTCACCGGTTCATGCAGGCGTAATGACCCCCCGCTTTCAAGGTCCTTTTATTGAGGAACATCCAGGTCAAGCCCCCCACCTCTCCAAGCACACGCCTACCTTTGGTCTTTGTGGCCTGCACATTGAAGGTTTCAGACTTGCCCTCCACCACCACCCCTCACAGGGTGCCATGCAGGAGTTGTGGTGCATTATGGGCAAACAGTCGGGGGTCCTGACAGGGAGACAACAAGCTTCTCAAAGAGAGAGAGAGAGCACCAGCAACCATTGAGTGGGGGTGACCTGTGCTGGGGGAACTGACTGCACACTCATGGAGTGGAACACTCCAGCTGAATAAATTAGTTTTATTTTATTATTACCATTTTATTACTATTTAGTTACTTTGTCAGTCCTCTTGTTGTTGAAGCACTTTAAAGCATCTTCCTTATCCCACATTACAGTTTCAAGGAGATGTCAGTCACATACGATTCATGCTCGGGTGCCAACTGAGTTCACACATTTCACAAAAAATGAAGTTTTTCTCTTTTTTTTTGTTGGGTGACTGACGTATCGCTGGCTTCGCTCCATCCCACAGATTACGAACGAATACAGCAAAGTTGGGGTCCTCGCTGTGGGATCAGAAGAGCACATGTATGTGGGTGTACAGTTGTGCATGTGACACACACACACACACACATATGCACATGCACATTGGCACAAGAACACGCACAAACACTTAGCGGTTGATTGACGTGTAGCTGCTGGCTTGAGCACAGCTTAATCCTACTGCTTTCACAGATGGACTCAGTCTTCCTCTTTTTGTCTGGTGTCACGAGCGGTGGCACAAACACACACATACAAACAGACACGCACACACACATACACACACACTGTACATCCCCATGTACTTTTGTTTACCAGGGAGGGAAGCTGCTGTTTGGGTTTTAATCCCCTCTGTAAACCTCCCTCTCTTTATCGGACACCCCTGCTACCGGACACACACACAAACAAGCACACAAACACACACACACACACACAGTCATCTACTCTTTGGTCATTAAAAAGAAACAAAGGAGGTCAGTGTCAGGAGTGGAATCAGGCAGCTGTGTCCTGTGAGGCGAGAGTTAATCCTTATTTCCAAGGTCCAGAGACAAAAAGGAGCCTCGCAGATGAAATCCTTCATGAGTTACGCAGGAACTCGTCACTTTTGCGCCACCTTGTTCACCCATCCATCCACTTCCACTGTAAAGGGGAAATTATGGTTCAGCGGTGGTAACGCGTTGGCAGCTGTGGGCTGAATGTCCACCTGCAACGAGCACATGTTATCAGATGGGGGCAATGTCAAAAATACAACTGGTCTGTGGGCAACTATTGCTTGTGTTATTGATGGCCCGTCAGTCATCCACAGAAAAGGGTGAAGTTATATAAAGAGGTGAAGTGAAACTGAGTTATAAATGATGAAAAGTGTCCACTGCAGCCACCGTCAGTACTGTCTGATCTTTGATGCTTTTCTTACACTTACCCAATTCCCCGTTCCCAACCATTGTCAACCAGTAAGCGTTAACAACAGGCTCTCTTTAGGCAAATATGGACCCAGTCCCTAAATTAAGCATAACAGGGAGTGTTTGTTGTCGTTCATTTGCTCGGCCCGTTGTAGGTTTTTTTGTGGCATGAACCAAAAGGGGAAAGATTAGACTTTTCTCCCCCTCCTTAATCGTATTCCACTTCTGGAAAGGCTTTGATTTCCATGTAGATTGAGCCACATTGATAACGGCAGGAAACTGCCCTGGAGAAATGAGGCAGGGTGATAAGATAAGGAGAGCAGATCCCCGTCCAGACAAAAAAGACAAAGAGGAGAGCCGTCACCCCACGAGGCGGTTAATCTCCATTCAATCCAGAGATTAGTTAAGTCAAAATTCTCATCGCTGCACCCTGGCAAATGATTAGTCAGCTCCCTAAGGGGAAATGGGTAACTGGTGGCTGCCTTGCAAAACCTCGGCATGAAAGCTGATCAATAATTAGTTCCCAGTCTGAGTCAGAACGGCAGTTTCGGGGTCACAATATGTATTTCAAGGACAAAAAAAAAGCTTATTGTACAAACACAGTGATGATTTGCCTATGATTCAGGGCATGAAGGTTGCTATAAACATGAACCGTAAGTGCATGTCCATTCAGCTGCAGTTTTGACACTCAGTGTGAGCATGTTTTCCACGAAAGAAGGATGTTTGCCCAGCCTGTGGGTTCTATGCTAATAGACTGTTTTAATCAAGTCTAATCGTATTGTCACAGCAGAGCGTGAGCGATTAGCATTCAGAGAGGCACGGCGGGGCAAAGCCTGACATCGATAAATGACATGTGACCCCTGACTCTGACTACTCCGGCTGCTGAGAAGTTCCATTCCTTTTATCGCTCTCACCCCGGGCCACTTCATTTCCGGTACCATGGGTAATCACGATGTACTCCATCGGCTGTGGGTCCAGAGGGCACACTTCTCAGGGGACTGAGCCAGAACACCTGTGATAGTGCTCATACGTATTATTGAAGGAAATGAGCAAGTTGTTCAATGTGACTATCATTTATTGGTTAGATCAGCTGGGACTGCACTGCTACCGTCAATAGTTTTTTGGCCAAAGGCACAATTTTTTTCTAGTTTTGCCTCTGCACACTTTCACTGTGGATTTTGAATCAAACAACCACAGTGTGATTGAAGGGGAGACTTTCAACTTTAATTGAAGTGGTTTTATAAAAATAGTGAATTAGCTGCTTAGTAATTACAGCCATTTTTATACACAGACACAGTCAAATCAAGAATCGGGTACATTTTTGAAATGAAAAGCAAAATCTAAAAGAAACATCTAAAGAGCTGACACAGTTCTGAACAGATGAAAGCAAACTTTTATTTAACCAAAACGATAGGAAGACAAAAGCATGGAGAAGGTGAGAAACAACTCATGATCCAAAGTATAGCGCATCATCTGTAAAACATGGTGGAGGCAGTATTATGGCATGGGAATATATGGCTGCCAGTGAAACCAGGTCACTAGTGTTTATTAATGATGTGATTGCTGATAGCAGGATGAAATGTGAAGTGTACAGTGATAATGAGCCAAAGCATACAGAAAGAAGCAAATCAAGAGTTTCTCAAAGGAAGGAAATGGGATATTCTTCAATGGCCAAGCCAGTCACTGGATCGCAACCTGATAGAGTTATTAACGCTTTCACGCACAGTGGTCACTACAGTGGACAGCTATTCAAAGGCTGTTTTCTTGTATTTGTGTCAGTGTTGATGGTATACTTGCACATAAACCACTACATTGGACACTGATGTGTCACTCCATACCCTGCCACCCACTGGTCGTTTAATGTTACTATAGATGTATGACATGTGTCATTGTAATTATTGTTATTTAACCCTTTCATGCATGAATTATGACAACCTCAATCAGGATTTTTTTCTTAAGTATTTCTATTCATCTTTTCATGCCTAAAGTTGAATAGAAATACTTAAGAAAAAAAAATCCTGATTGAGGTTGTCATAATTCATGCATGAAAGGGTTAAATACAAGACTGAATAGAGAAAGACATGAGAAAGCGTGTATAAAAATGGCTGTGTTTCCTAAACAGTTGATTGATTCACCCAATTAAACTATGATAATACCATTT
Organism: Benitochromis conjunctus; assembly: GCA_015052645.1. NCBI lineage: Eukaryota > Metazoa > Chordata > Actinopteri > Cichliformes > Cichlidae > Benitochromis > Benitochromis conjunctus. Next base: position 17,079 of record VOQK01000499.1, on the reverse strand, counting down.
TTAGTAGTATTTTGGTGGGGGGGTTGTTTTGTTTTGTGGTAGTTAGCATGTCTTTGGAAGTACTGCAGCGTGTTTCTCATGGGGAAATATAGTATGGAATGCAATGTAAGTCAAGTATTTGTTCAAGTCCACCACTGTCCTTCAATGTAGACCCAAAAACTATGAATTAACTTTTCAAAATCTTAACTTATTGACTGATATCATTCTGAGTCAGTGTGGTCTCGGTGTGGTCCTATTCAACACGACCATACTGAGACCACAGGGGGAGATGGGAGGCAGGAAACGCTCTTTGAGGCACTCCTTCTTTGGCTGGGCTTGCTGAAAACAGCAATGACATAAAAAAAGAAGCTTACTCCACTGCCCTGTATTGCTCAAAGCAAATAGAAAAAAAATCAGTTAATACTTCTTTAGTATTTACTGATCCTTCAGCCTCAAAGGATTAAGTGTTGTGACCTTGAAGCAGCAGTCAAGAAATCAAAAGCCACAAACAGGTAGTGAATCAGCATTAGGATTCATGCAATTGAGCAGATGCAGTGGCGATGCTCAGGAAGGCTTTCGGTATCGTGCCACACCTTTACCCTTGTTGTCTTGCCCTAAGCCGTTTTTGTTTCTCGACCACGAACACCACAACACCGGCTTGTTAATCTCATGTAGCCGGAGCAGCTGTCTTGTCAAGGTCAAAGAGGTCTGGAGAAAATCTTGCTGATAAATCTCAGAATAATCAGACCATGCAAATCCAGATGCGGGCACTAATTTCTGAAGATGAAAACCCGTCTTCGATTTCTGTCTAGGCCGAAAGAAGCTCTACATACCGTAGCTTTATATTAGTGTCAGCATAACAAGGCATCTGTGTTTTCTAACTAACCTTGGATTTATTTATTTTTTCCCCACCGTGCATGAATATTGAATTTTAAACCATCAGCAGTGAAGTGGATGGGTGGGGTGGTAGGGGGGATTTGAGGATTTTCGTGATGCTGCTGGAATTTAAATCCAGCCGATCACTTGAACCACACTGGAGCATACTGTAAGCAGAATAACAAGTGGCAGCATGGAAGCAGTTAGACTAGCTTCAGTGTGAAGGATACACATGGTCGGAGCTCAAGCTCAAGGTGTGAGGGTTTATTAGCCGCTGATATTAAATCCCCAGAACAGGAAATAAAGCAGATGGACAATGACAAGTGCCAGTTTGCAGTTTGGATTGGAAAAGGAACTTGGATTTACACCCATCTGCCAAACTCGCATTCTTAATTAAAAGCGCAATGTGGATACATTGCCTCTGTACACTGCTCGGATACGGACTAGCGTGCAGACACATCTTATGTCACTTATTTGCGGTGAACATCTTGACTGTTGCAGAAATTTGGCTCCACTCTGGGCCATTTGCATTTCTTTTTCTTGCTTCTGCATCCCCCGCCGAGTTCTTGTTGTTTCACGACATTATACAGCGCGGGGAGACGTGCACATCAAGCACCAATTTGGTTGTTTGCTGTGTGCAAATGATGTGTAAATGAAGCGCAGACACTGCAGATGTCACATGTTTACATACAAACTAAGCTGTGCACGTTTAATAGCCTCATCTGCAGAAGTTTGATCACTTTTCTCTTTAAACTGACAAAAGGGGTGATCTCCCTTTCATGTCATTTTAAGCGCTGCCCGTGAAAAAGTAACATGACGCACTCTTTGCTCAATCGGCAGCTCCTTTGGGGGGAACCATGGAAACACACGAGACCTCGTCCATGTCCAGTTTATCAAAGAGGGCCTGTATTTGATTTTATTCATTTATTTTTGTTTTAGCGAGTGCACTGGGTGTTCAGAAGTCGCTTTACGTGCACATGCACGGGCACATGCGCATACACCGTACGTGCATTTTCCGCCCACTCATCTCCGCGATCAGGCTGTCACAGGGGCGCTATGACAGAGACAATGTGACAGTATGTGATTTATTGTGTCAGAAGAGAGCATAAAAGAGGCTAATTGAGGGGTAAGTGAAGGAAGCAAAGTTTGCAGGTGTCAGCGTAACTTTGCCCGTGATGAATTTATTCACGGGTGGGTGACGCTGACATGTCAAGGACAAAAACCATATAATTAGCCCATAAATTTAGAAAGTGATTAATTCTAAATTCCTGCTATTTAATTAAAATATGCAAATAGACAGCCAATCCCACTAACAATGCGACGCACTTACCGCAGTAACAAAGTTTGACGGGGAGTTAAGTCACTACTGAATGATAGTTGACTTAAACAGAAGAATTCTGCCGCTAATTCACACACACACACACACACGCACACACACACACACGCACACACACACTGGCAATACATCTGTCTCCACTGCACATTTGCACCACTGCGCATCACTGGTCTGCCGAGCACATTCGGGTCCAGCAGTGGTGACTCAAGGAAGCTGGCTCCTTCAAAGCAGAAGAACAGTTGAAGAGGCATTACGGATATAATTGGATTTCATTTCAACCATGTGAGAGGGGGGGGAAGACTTGTCACCACCCTGGAGAAAATGGAGCCAATATACAATCCCTGTATTTACTGCGCTGCATAGAGGGGGTGTGTTTGTGTATGTGTGTTCCACCTCGTGTGGCTCAGAGTGTGTGCAGATACGCTTTTTTAGGTCGTGTGTGTGTGTGGGTGGGTGTGTATTGCACATGCTGAAAATCCCAAGACACATAAACTAGTGTCAATTGAATCCACAGAGAGAGGGAGACGGGTTTCCCTGCTGCCTTTTTAAAGCAATGCATCAGAGAAGGACTAACTGCAGACAGCAAATACAGGACCAAAGGGAGCCACAGATAAATTTGTGCCTTTCCCCTTTTGGAAATAAACCTCCCACACTGCCTGCTGCATGTGCCATTACCGCACAGCAAAAATGTCCACCTTGATGAGACCTTTGGTCTTTGAAGCCAGTGGGAAGGTGGAAAAGTGTCTGTAGTTTGGAGATTTGACTTGTTTTTGGTTGCCATCATCCTTGTTCAGGACAGTCCACAATGTAAGATTTTTTTGATAAGGACCACAATGATACTTAAAAGATGAAATATTGATAACAAAATATGACTCTCTGTATCCTCTCCAGCAGGCAGGTGTTTCATTGGTGTGTGCTTTGGCTTTTGTTTGCTTTGATTGACCTTATTTTTGGCAGGCATTTCCACTTATCTGCATCCACACTCTCACTATGCTACAGATATAGGTGTTCACATGGAATTAAATCCACATTGAATGGTTGATCTCATCATAGGATTCCCTGTATAATGTTCCTTTTTTGTCTTAACTGTAATAGGGTTCATGACATGAAGTTTTGACTGAAAAAATGGAGACTATGCTAATTGCAGGTTCTTGGGAGGAAAACAGATTTCCTGGAGAAAACATGCAAACACCATACGGAAAGGTCCCAGCTGGCCAATGTATTACACCCTTCTTGCTTTGAGGTGACAGTACTAACCACTGCACCACCATGCTGCCCAGGGTGGTGCAGTAGCCTTCGAGTAAGGCCTCAGTCTATGCACTATTATCACCATGGTTGCTTTGATGAACCGTTTCAAGGTTGTTTGTGGTTTTGGTACTTTTTAGAGCATTATTAATACTTACCTCACTCATATCTTCCTGTATAATTGGTCTGTTAGTATCTGTGCTGAGGGGTGTGACCTCCAAATTGTAGTAATTTAATATTCACATGCAGTTTATCAGCAATTGACAGGTATCTTTGTCTCCCCCTTTCATCCATACAGTCTAGGGATGCACTCTGCCAGTCAAGTCTGTTAGTGTAGCCAACAGTGTTGGGGAGTAACGGAATACATGTACCAGCGTGGTGTATTTAAAATACAAAGTGTGAGTAACTGTATTCTGTTACAGTTACTGCTTAGATAAGTGATAATTAGAATACAGTTACTTTGTTGACACACAACACAACAGAGCCAGCAGTGCATGGGCAGGAATGCATTTCTTACTTGGGAAGCCCAACACCACTTCACATTTAAAGAAGAAAGGGATGGGCCAAATCTGATGGTGTAAAGCAAACTCTGTTTGTCAGCAACCAAGCTGCTCTCAGCGTCAAAAGACTCCAACCTAAAGAAACATCTGGAAGTAAGGTCTTTTTTAAAAACTAACATTAGCCTACTGCAACTACCTTGTTTTAGTTATGGTAGCTACATGGGTTATGTGCCACTTCCGTATCTTCGATGTACTATTGCTGTGTGATTTATTACTATTAATGAAGGCTACATTACAACCTGCTAGCTGCAAATAATCATGTGCAGTTCTGAAAGAAAACATACTACTGATACAGAATTTTTTTTTTCCCAAACACTTTATTAATCCTGTAGGGATTACTTCTCAGCATTTGACCCATTCACTCAGTGAGCTGCTGTGAATCCAGCACCCGGGGAGCAGCGTGTAGAGACGGTACCTTGCTCAGGGGTACCTGAGGATAGCAGTTCAGTGGATTCGAACCCCTGACCTTCCAATCATGAGGCGAGCACTCTACCTACTGAGCTATCTCTCCTCATTTTAGTTTTCTATATGAGATCACTGCAAACAGTGCAGCCTTAGCTAATGTCCACCCTACTGTTACTCATTTTATATACGGATTTAAAAATCTAGTTGGTATTGCTTTCAGAACATGATTATTTGCAGCTAGCAGGTTGTTAATGCTATCCATCAAGTCTAACAGTTTGCGGTCTATAAACTAACCTCCGCTAACGCCAGCTAACAATGTTAGCTCGGTGGCAAGTAGCCTTCAGTAATACTAATAAATCACACATCAACAGTACATTAATGTAGTTGTAAAAAGCATGACAATATATCAAGAAATCCAAAGTATTCAGAATACGTTACTCACATTGCCGTGTATTCTGTAATCTGTAGTGTAATACATTTTAAAAGTAACCTTCCCAAAACTGGTAGCGAATGACTCAAAATCACAGGCAGTATAAAAGCTGGATGCAGCTATGGCGTCATCACCCATTGGAAGTTTTGAAGCCTCGAGATTAGCATTTCTGCCATTATCATCTTGATTGCAAAAAAGATATAGTCTGATTGTGACACACTCACTGGCCACTGACATGTGACTGACTTGTGATTACTAGTCCATGAGCTTGTGGTTTCATACCAAAGACAGTCTTCCATTCTGAAACACAGCATGATCAAGATTTTCAAAATACACTTAGTTTTTGTTCAGTATGTCCTAAAGTGAGTGACTGAGCCTATAAACTCAAAAGGAAGGTTCATACAGAGGTCAAGACAGAAAGCTGTTTTTCCATAGACTCTTTAGGACCAGAAGTCTTTTTGCAACCATAGCTGTTGCCATCTCCTGGCCTTCAGATAGAATGCAGCTTTAAGGAACTTATGGATTGGCTTCATTCTTGGGATCTGGAAGCTACATCCATGTTTTTTACTGTTGAATAAATAAATAAGTCATTGTAGTCCATCTTTCATATACATTCTTTTTGACTAAACATCAAACTAAACAGACTCAATCCCAGATAATTGAGGCCCTGGGATTGGTCAATTTTCAGCCTTTTAAGAAAACTGCAGTTCCACATGCAGAAAGTAGAGGTGAACGATGAGAGAGATGGGGGAACATTTGATTTTCCATCAAATCCAAATGCCTTCAGACCTCTCTTTCACTGCACTGACAGGCACTATACACATCTTTGCATCATCACACTCCTGAGCACAAGCAGTCAGATGGGTGCAGCTGCTGCACACCGCTTGTGTCTGACATATATATTTAACCACTCACATGCACTTTACATGATACACACAGAGTTACTCTGATAGAACTGTTGCACATATGCATGTCCAAGACATTTCCTGAAGATTCTGCAGTTAAACAGTTGCAGGGACCGAGATTTGAAGGCTTTGATTGCCATGCAGGAGCCACTGAAATGTGAAATATGGGTTAAAAGTGATAGGCTGCTTTGGACACACACACACACCACGACAGAGCCTTCTTCTCTGACATCTGGAGTCTGGGTATCCCTCTCCTCCCACTGCATCCTAATTTCCATCCTGGATGTGCTATCCTATTGTTTAGAGAGTTCGTCTCTGGCAGAATACGAAGCTTAACAATACACAGAAATGATAATAAGGCTGCTCTTTTGATATTTTGAAGCTCTGACCCAGTTTTGATTTCTTCTACGGGGGGGGGGTGTTTCTGTGATACATTGCAGTAAAATACCCCTCAGATTCCAACGCCTGCTGTATAATTACGCCTGCAAGTTTCCCGGGACAAACAAGTGTTGTTTGATAATTGATGGCTGAGTTTCATTTAAGCTGGCCAACCAAGAGTGATACCTGGAACCCACTGGGAATGGAAGCATCAGAGGCACGTGAAAAATCAGCAGGAGCGGGAGAGACGCTACCTGTGTGTTTGAAGGAAGTGAGATAAACCGAATCTGAGGGAAGCAGTGAATGACAGGAAGAAAGGCAAAGGAAGAAGACAGTGGGGGTAAAATGGAAGACAGAGAAAAAGAGCCAGATGGAGGTTTGAATATTCTGCTAACCACCATGCTTCCCCTAGCATGACGCGAGGCTGTCGCCATCACCCGCCCGGTGAAGAATGAGACAGATGTGAAGATCTCAAATGTCAGGCAGTAACGGAAGGCTGTTATATTAATCACAGTCAGAGGCCTCCTTAAGACTCCACCATCCTTGGGGAGGAGTGTCATAAAAAATAACGCAGTAAAGGGAACTGTGTAGCAATGCAGCATGAAAAATGCCCTCCATCTGCAGTGACTCAGCCAGTGGATCCAAGGTAAAGAGGAATGTGTTTGCCCTCTCTCTTCACATCTCCATGCTTGCTCTCTCTGTCTGATTTCTCAGCTCGCACACACACGCACACGTATGTCACTTCATAGTGTGTCAGTTCACAAACATACACACGCAGACTGAAAAATAAATCCCAAATAGGCAAGACGGATCGGAAGACACTTGGCTTAGCACATTATCGAGGCCTGCTTACATTCATCAGGTGCCGTGCGCATACGATTTCAGTCATTATCCTCAAATAGACATATGAATTCATGCATGCTCGCTCAAACAATCACCACTGCCTTCCCTTTTCGAAATCAAACAGCAGATGCAGGCATTTTCTTCTCCTCCACCAGCCCTCCACCCACCCCTCCAGTTGGCTAATCTGTTAATTCTACATTCCCCGGGTGAGGCAGACAATAAGGACGATGGGCTTCAACGTGAAAACCCCCGGCTATCGGCTCTACATGGTGAGACTGCTTATTGTTACGGGGCTTTCTAATGTAAATAGGCTGTGTAAACAACAATCACGACATGCTACTGTCCTAGATAGATACTACTGTGTGCTGCAGCACCATTAAGCACAAAAGCATATTTATTCATGACCGAGTGCACTCACAATCATACTTGGACGTAGTAGTGAGTCCACAGGACAGCACATGCAGAAACGAGCGTGAACTCTCATGCAGATGAGTTTGCAGATGAGGGGGGGCCGCAGAGTACAGTCATTCAACCCACTTTTGTTGCTTCAACAGTTGTGGGATACGGGGCAATGGTTCTGCAAAAGTTTCATCTTTAAGCAAAGCTTCGCAAAAATGTTCAGTGACAGTGCAAGGAGTTCTTTCGTCATGTTTGTCTAGCAGTCATTGTTTCGTGTTAAATCACTTAAATTATTCCCTTTGCACGACTGCACCGCTTGCTGTGATAAGTTGAGTTTGTCTGATGCACATGTAACTCCAGGAGTGACTTCTTGTGTTTAAAATTCATACACAAAAGTTTTTCAGTGCTGTTTTGAATTCGATCAAGTCCAGTTTTTATATATGATACAATTATTAACACAGACTGATTACTGAAAATCGGCATAATTGGGACTCCTTATGGTTTACATACAGTATGTGTTTTTGGCTCGTTCACATCCCATCCCTCTGTCATAAACTGTGTGGGGCAGGCAGGATTGGACCCAAACGCAGACTCTTAAACAGGACTTTAACACAAAATACAGCTTTTTTGCTGAAATGAGTCAATACAGAAAACTAAACTTTGAAAGCGAGAAACAAAACTAGAAACAGAACAGGGAGATCGCGACACAGGACAGAGGGAGACGCTGACATAAATACACAGAGGGATAACGAGGGAAGTGAGAACACACGGAATACAAAGCTGACACGAATTAACATGACGCAACAGGGGAAGCACACCGAACATGGAAACACGAGATTTTCACAATAAAACAGGAAACGGTGGAACATGTTACAGGAGTGGAGGAAGAGCAGACGAGAGGGAGCGAGTGACACGGGGGGAGAGAGAGGAAACATGACGGGCTGGGGTAAACATAAAATGGAACAGGAGGGAAACAAGATGCAAGGGCTCATACAAGCACATAAACACAGACACACAGAGGGAGACACAGAGGGCAAGGAAACAAGGGGGATCCTAATAATCCAAGAACTAAACAGGGACTAGAAGAAACTCAAACTAGAATAACTAAGAAACTCAAAATCCTGGGTCAAATGGACCCAGAACCATGACACCATCTTTGTTTTGTTTGAAGCACACACTTCAAGATTAAGGAAGCGGCTTGTTCAGCTCCACTGCAATTTTACACACACAGCACCATCAAAAAAGTCTGTCCATAAAAACGATCACGCGCTATTAAAATTGATCCCATCTCACGTACAAGGATTGTAAAAGTCCTCATTTGTATCATTGTGCTTCTGTGATGTGTGCTGGATCTCCTTTCATGATTTTGTTGGTTTGACCCAAAAGGTATATAGTGTACCAGCACATGATAATACACAGTTCAGCTTGTTTTGATGAATGTACTCGCTCATATGCCTTGGGGGCAAATTCACATCGTGTTGGAAAAGTACAGTGTTTCTGACCTGATGTGCCACTTCAGGTAAAAAAAAGGGCTGGGCCACTTTCAGTCTCAAACTGAAATCTAATGAAACTTGCTGGATTGCAGAAGAACACCTAACAGCAGCTGAACAATGGTGATGATCCTGCAGGTGAAACCTGGGTCACTTTGAGACGGAGGTGGCTTGTTCTCTGCTGAACTTTGAGTTCCTGGGTGAAATTGGATACGCACTACCGATCAGAACAGGACTTTCATGAAGAAATATAAGAGAAACCAGGCCAAAAAAGCAGACCAGGTACAAGAGAAGGTATAAGCTAATTTAACCTCCTAAGACCCGAACTCGTTCATGGCATGCATTTTTAATTTCTCTTTGCTATTTGGGCTGATTGGGACCTGATGAATGTAAAAACAAAGAATTACCTGATTTTTTTTTACCTGATTTTTGTTTCTGAGAAAAATGAGATCCACATATGAAGACATTTGTTTTCAATTTTGATCGAACAGTGGCAGTATAATGTCCTCGTAAGTGGATATCAGGCCCTTGTAGAGCAAAATTTTGTATTTTGGTTTAGACAACCCAAAATGTGATGTCCACATATGTGGACGCCAGGTCCTAGGAGGTTAAATAAGGAAAGGTTTTTGATTTTTACAAGTAAGCCCCTGAACTTTTTAACTGCAGCTCATATTGCAAGTGGCTTTCTAGGAACTGCCAGTGAGTGAGTAATACTGGTTATGTCTTCATCGTGGCCTCTGTTAGTCGGTGGGATACATTAGGGAGCAAGTGAACATTTGTCCTCAAAGTTGACCTGTTTCAAACAGGAAAAATGGGCATAAAGATTTGAGCGAGTTTGACAAGGGTCAAACTGTAATGGCTAGACAACTGGGTCAGAGCATCTCCCAAATTGCAGCAGTTGTGGGGTGTTCCCTATCTGCAGCGGTCAGTATCGGTGAAAATTAAGACATGGAAGGAACAGTGTTGAACCATGGACAGAGTCAAGGGCGCCCAAGGCTCACTGATGCACATGGGCAGCAAAGGCTGGCCTGTGTGGTTGGATCTGATAGAATGTCAGAATACACAGATTATCACAGTTTGATGCTAATAGGGCTGCATATCTGCAAACTAGTCAGGGTCCTATGCTAACCCCTGTGCACTACCCAACGCATAAACAATGAGCATTTGAGCATTAGAACTGGACCAATGAGCAATACACAAAAGTGGCCATGTCTGATGAAGCTCCTATCAGCCAAACTAATTCACGTTTTTATATGATGGAAACTTAACTTTTGATATATGCCTGCTCTAAGGTCTTTACATGACATCACACGCTGTTACAGAGTATCTGTTTGCACATGCAGTGAATGTTTTGAATCCTGCACTGGAATAAACTATATTTTCACTCCATTCACACATTGTCACCCTTCCTGGTATAAGAATAAATCCAAAGTCATGCACATTCTCACGCACGTACGAAAAACACAGACACACAGTCTAGTTAGAGTGAGAGACTAAAGCAACCTTTGCTGCATTCTCACTCATCCGTGGCCTGCTCCGATGCAGATGTGCTCTCTACCTCGTTAACCTCAGCCAATGGGAGCTGGCCGCGCGCAGCTGTGTAGCCGACATGCCGCTCTGCCTCACCAGACTGCGGTGCTGGCACGAGGAACTCACTGGCACCAAGTCAACACATACTCGCACGCCTGGACACATGTACGTACACATACAGCACACGCTCCTGTGGACATGCATGCACAGGAAAACACGCTGCGTCTGCACGGGACTGCAGAGCACTCAGACATGACTGAGTTCTTAAACAGGATCCAACCCCTGACCAGACTGGGAGCACCGTGCTGCACAGAACTCTGGCACATATTGCAGGCAGTCACCTTGTTCAAGGCCAGAAATAAACAGGTAATTTATTGGCAGGGGGTGGGTTCACCGACTACATTCAATTACACTTCGCAAGGGGTTTGTACAAATTTATATCCATTCCTGTAATGTTCACAGTGGCTCTGCATCCTGCAGGGCTGCAACCGTTACCACCACCCGATTTACAGTAACCATAGCAACTACTTGGAAGTACCATGCCTTTGAGGGGAGGGAGGTCAAGGGTTGAGTACTGTTCAGTGGAGAAATCAAATCTGCTCTTTGCCAAGACAGCAGCTCTGAAGATTGATGTCCAGCAGGAGAAGAATCTGTGGAGTGAGTTGCTCTGGGGGGTTCGGGCTGCTCTGACCCGGGCTGAAAAATCTGCTGGCCGTGCCCACTGTGTCTGAGCTCCTATCTGATTGATCGGCGACTCTGCTGTCTGCTGAATCAAGATGTTTTGGGGTTTTTTTTTTAATCTGCCTGCTTGAATGTACTGAAAGATCAGAGAAGCTGAAATGTTGGATTTATTCCAGGGTACTCTCGGTCAATCAGTTTGCAGTCTGGTGATTTGTCTCTTTTTGCCTTTTTTTTCTCCTTTTACATCAGAAGCGAGCCCACAGGTGGTCGCTTACTTTGCCGTAGCCATGGCAACCGCCCACGGAAAGCCAAGAGTGTTGGGTAGAAAAGAAAAAAAAAAAAAAAAAAAAAACAAAAACAAAAAAAA
>VOQK01000498.1:36320-48637 GCA_015052645.1 Benitochromis conjunctus | reverse complement strand
CCAAGGTTCGCATGGTCAAAGGGGAGGTAAGGCATGCTCCAGTTCATCTTTAAGGCTCACCAAGCAGCACTGAAACAACATGGCCATGTTAAATTTGCCTAAAACGCAGTCCAGACACTTGCTGCATTCTAAATGCTTTAATATCACAACCTCCTTTACTAATACTACTTACAGCCATGTCTACTCAGCATATTTTACACTACTCATAAAATGTTATGTACTCATAACATCCTTTTTAACAAGCTCACTGCAGATAATTAACTTAAGTGTACCGTAATTTCTCTGGTGACTGATATCAATGTGTGATTGAGTTTTACAATCCTGAACAACACATTACCGGAGTATTGATTGATTAAATTCAGGCTATATGTCCAGCACGTCTCACTTCTCAGATGTTCTTTATGTCCTTATAGTTCCCTTTTCCTCTGGACTCTTTGTGCACTTAAGCTCTTCCTCTGTTTGTCCCTCTGTTGTCTCACCACCATTAGATTTACTTTCTTAAAAAAATCCTTTAATAATAGTATGACTTATTTAAACTAAAAAAAAAAAAAAGAAGCTATCTTTTGCTATTGGATCACTCATACTTGATCTGTCTTTGTTTCCAGTTTTATGTAATAGAGTACGCTGCATGTGAAGCCACATTAAATGAGATAGTGACCCTGGAGCGGCTACGGCCGGTCAACCCGAATAAACCAGCCACCAAAAACACCTTCATTAAGATCAGACTGGATGTACCTGAAGATCTACGGCAAATGTGAGTTTGACTTGCATGTATAAAAACGCTATTACTACTAACTGATGCTAGTCAGGATTTGTGGGCAACCTCAGCAAATACAGTTGTGGTAAAACGTTTACATATATTCATCATGGTAATTTTGGGCTTTTGATGGTTTCTTTGAACTGTTCTCTGCCAAGAGTGGAATGTCTGTACAGCAGACATTGTTAATGACTTTAAAAAAGACAAAGATTTGGTGCACAAGGCTGAGATTGTTTTGGATTTTCTCTAATCCACACGAGGCCAAAAGTATGCATACACCACCCACTAACATATGATTAAATGTCCTTTAGCAAGTTGTGCCTGAACCAGAAGTGTTTGGTAGCCACCAACAAGCTTCTGGCATAATTATAGCTGGACTGTTATTCTTGGCAGAATTAGTCAAGTTCATTTAAATTGGTTGATTTGTTGACATAGACCTAACTTTAAAGTATAGTCCAAATTTTCAATAGGTTTAAGGTCTGGACTTTAGGAAGTCCATTCCAGAGCCATTTCTGAATACCTACAAATTCCAGGAGCATCAATTAAAAATAAATAAATAAATATATAGTTGTTTTCACTGAGGATGAATTAATTTGTTTGTTAAAGCAAGAGAAGCTTGTTTGTTGGTGTCACTATGATAAAGTATATCTATTGTTTTACAGGTGCTCCAAGGAATCAGCACACAAAGACTTCAAAAAGGCTGTGGGAGGGTTCAGTGTCACCTATGACTCAGAGAAAAAGCAGCTGGTCATTTTGGTTTGTCAAACTGTTGATTTTCTTCTTAACTAGCTACATTTTCAAACAATCATGTCTTCTATTGATCCTTGCATAGCATAACTTTGAAGTGAAGTAGGTGGCTTAAAACATCAGAACCTTACTCTTGTATAATATCCATGTAATCTTTGATTGCTACAGTCGGTGAATGAGGTCACAACAAAGCGGGCCAATATGATGAGCGACATGCACTTCAGGAGCCTCCGCACCAAGCTGTCTCTAATGCTGAGGAACGAAGAGGCCAGCCGACAGCTGGAGGTAGGTTACGCACAGCTCCAGCCTTTTGCAGCCTAGGGTGGAGAGTTTTTAAATGATTTCTTTTCAGTAAACCTATCCACCCTCTTGGCTCTTTTGTGGCATTTATGAAATTTTTATTTATTTTGCTTATCTTGTTATTTTTTTTGATGTGCATTTCTTCAGAGTTCTAGACAGCTGGCGTCTCGATTTCATGAACAGTTTGCTGTTCGGGACGATTTAATGGGTCTGGCCATTGGGACTCATGGGGCCAACATTCAGCAAGCACGTAAAGTTCCTGGAGTCACTAACATAGACCTGGACGAAGAGACTTGCACCTTCCACATATACGGAGAGGTAGGAGGGCTTTACTTGTACACAAATGAGCTGAGACATAGATATGTATGTTGACCCTGCTTGCAGATTTAACAGACCAGCATGGGGTTTAAAAAAAAAAAAAAAAAAGAGTTACACAATTTTAAATATGCCTGTTTTGTATTTCATGGAAGGACCAGGATGCTGTACGTATAGCCAGAAGTTTCCTGGAGTTTTCCGAAGATGTCATCAAAGTTCCCCGGAACTTAGTAGGTGAGAAAGTCACTCAACCGAGACAAAGAAATTAATCATTCGTTACCTTTATTTTACTGGATTTAATCAGATTTCAAGTTCAGACAGAGTGTGACTGGTGTTTTTTTTCTCATGCAGGGAAGGTGATTGGCAAGAACGGCAAGCTGATTCAGGAGGTGGTTGATAAGTCCGGTGTGGTTCGGGTTCGTATTGAGCCTGAGAATGACAAAAAACCATCAGCAGCAGCAACAGCAGCAGCAGCAGCAGCAGCAGCTGATGAGGTCAGTAGGGAGAGAAAGTTGCCTCGTGTTGCTGCATTTAAAAATCATCACAATAAATACAGCAGTAGTAGAGCTATTTCACCAAGAGAATTCAAAATCTCCTGGTCTGAACCTCTGTCACAGGGAATGGTGCCATTTGTGTTTGTGGGAACCAAGGAAAGTATCTCCAATGCAACAGTACTACTAGACTATCACCTCAACTACCTTAAGGTTTGTGTCCTCGGTGATGTCATCTTCTACTAACTAAAGAGCAATACGAAGCTAAAGGATGTGGTCATTTTTAACATTCTGTGACGTTTTTGTTCATGTCCACAGGAGGTGGACCAGTTGCGTCTGGAGCGTCTGCAGATCGATGAACAGCTGAGACAGATAGGCGGTGGAGGCGGAGGAGGGGGGACAGGGCCCCGAAATCCTAAAGACAAAACCTACGTGTTCGATAATGGAATGGGGCTCGGGATGGGCCGGGGAGGTGGAGGAGGGAAGCCCTATGCAGGAGGGGGAAGAGGTGGACGAGGGCGGAGAGGAGGAGGAGCTGCTTTTGCCTCAGGTTGGATAAAGTTATTGCATTCATATTCCTATGCTTATGCAATATATAGGGTGAACTACAAAAGCTGATGTACTCGGCTCAAATCACTCAGCTGCAGATGTGGCATGTAAAATTTGTTACGTTTTTCCTGTACTTGTGTAGAATTTTCAGGTATCTGTACTTGGGTGTTTATTTTTATCACAACTTTTTACTCCCTTCCCACTGGGTGCTGGAAAGGAGCGTTCGTCCATTAGTCGAACCTCTGTCGAACACTGGATCAGCTCTTTACCCTCTCAAGGATAATTGAGGGTGCATGGGAGTTTGCCCAACCAGTCTACATGGGTTTTGTGGACTTGGAGAAGGCATTCGATCATGTCAGAATCTCATCTCTGCTTTTCGTGGATGATGTGGTCCTGTTGGCTTCATTGAGTGATGGCCTCCAGCTCGCTTTGGAATGGTTCATAGCCGAGTGTGAAGCGGTGGGAATGAGAATCAGCACCTCCAAATCCGAGGCCATGGTCCACAGCCGGAAAAGGGTGGAGTGCCCACTCCGGGTCAGGGACGAGTTCTTGCCCCAAGTGGAAGAGTTTAAGTATCTCGGGGTCTTGTTCACGAGTGACGGCAGAAGGGAGCGGGAGACCGACTGACAGATTAGTCTTGCGTCTGCAGTGATGCGGACGCTGTACCGGTCTGTTGTGGTGAAGAGAGAGCTGAGTGTAAAAGTGAAGCTCTCAATTTACTCGTCGATCTATGTCCCTACCCTCACCTATGGTCACGAGCTGTGGGTAGTGACCGAAAGAACAAGATCATGGATACAAGTGGCAGAAATGGGCTTCCTCCAAAGGGTGGCTGGCCTGTGCCTTAGAGAGAGGGTGGGAAATTCAGTCATCCAAGAGGGGCTCAGAGCAGAGCCGCTGCTCCTTCACATCGAAAGGAGCCAGTTGAAGTGGTTCGGGTATCTGACAAGGATGCCTGCTGGGCGTCTCCTGGGTGAGGTGTTCCGGGCATGTCCCACCAGGACAGACCCAGGACACGCTTGAGAGATTATATCTCTCAGCTGGCCTGCAAACGCCTTGGTGTTCCCCGGGATAAGCTGGAGAGGGAGGTCTGGGCTTCTCTGCTTATTCTGCTTTTCCCCCCACAACCCGGCCCCGGATAAAGCGGAAGAAGTTGGATGGATAGACTTTTTACTCCCTACATGTTAACACAAATATATGTACTTTCTACTCCTTGAATTTGGAAAACAGCATTGTTACACTGTAGGTCTAACACATTTGAGGGAAGTAATTATTTTATGTCACTGAGCGCCTTCAAACATTAAACCAATCTGAACCTAAATGGAGGGAACAATGAAACATAGTCTGGATTAAAATGACTAACGTTTTTTTAAGTTGTAGGTGATTTTTAGGTGCAATGTTTCTGTCAGCTCAACAAACATCAGCAAAGGCACAAACTGTTTCTATGCAGTTTGTCGCACAGTGTGTTGTTAGCTAAAGGTCCAGCTGCTGTATTTCACAGGTAGATAAAAGAATTACAGCTAACTTCACTCAGAGAAAAATGAGAATGACAGGACAGGAGAGGAAGTACAGAGGTTATATTTAAAGGTGAGAACTTCTCAGTGCCATTAGATAGACAGGAAATTTAAATCAAGCATCAGCTTATATCTTAATGAATTCAGTTGTCAGAGCTACTTATTTTTATAAAAGTGTTAGAGCTTCTACTTTTTCACTTTTACTTTGATAAAGAATTTTAATCAGTATTTCACATTTTACCAGTTTTTTTTTTTTTAACACGAGTATCTACAGGAGAAAATCTCCTGTGATTGTGTGGTTTAGATGTAAAAGGCACAATGACAAATCAAACGAGCAGATTCTCTGCCATAGATTTATGTTAGTTTCCCTTCTTGTGATTTCATTTCATATTGAAGTAAGTGTTTGGACATCTGATATTTCAGTAAAAACGTTTCCCCAGGCGATGATCTGATTATGAAACGACAATTAATCAAAGGTTGTGTCTGTGTTGCCTTTCCGAGGCAGCCGAAATGAGGTTTGACTTTGTCCTCGGTCCCCCAGGCACCAACTCTGAGGCATCCAACGCTTCAGAGACAGAGTCAGACCACAGAGACGAGCTCAGCGATTGGTCGCTGGCCCCCACCGAGGAGCTAATGACAGGAGGTGGGACCCTGCCCAGACGGACAGATGGGAGGAAGAGAGCAGGCGGCGGCGGGCCGAGAGGACGAGGCGGGAGAGGAAGAGGAGGGGGAGGATATAAAGGTGAGTGTTAATTATCATTGGCTGGCTTTGATCTTTTCACAGGACTCTTATCTGTTTCCATGTTTTTTTTCAGCCTATTTTTGGAGCATTACTTTGTCTAGCATCAAAAATGATCAATGGAAAAACTTGCTAAATGTTAATATTAATTAGATGATAATGCATGGAAATGTATTTTCATTCGACTCATAAAAATGAAAAAGATTAAAGAGAAAGAAATTGGTGTGTAGTGACTCAAAATAAATAACATTTTGAGATGCTTTTCATTGAATTATGGCCTAAAGAATGGAAATAAATCACATCATGAGGTCTCTGCAGACTTCCTGTGCAAATAAATTGTCATTATGAGTTTTCTTTTCAAAACAATCCATATTTATATTGAAAGAAACAATTTCTCCAGACTTTAATCTAATTAGGATGTACATAAATTTCACCCTATTTTTACCTTGCAAAAAGTAGGTCACCTAAGACTGAGTCTACTGAGCCATGCAAAGATTTGTTTACATGACTGTGGCATAGTACAATGTTTTTTGATTGCTAACTTGTTATTTTTAATGTTGGTTTAGGTGAAGACATGCAGTGGAATGAGCCAAGAACTCGTCACATTAGAGACTCAAAGACAAGAGGTCAAGAAGACACCCTGCAGGTAACGGTCACAAACAGCTACTGTTAAATATTTTTCATTTTCATTTCATTGTTTCAAATCCTTAAAATTCTGTAAACATGCTTTTCAGTGAGCATGCCCTGAATGATCCGTCTTTCTGCCAAAATACAGAAAGAAAATTCTATATTTACTGTGACCTAAAATGAGTGACTAAATCCATCAAAGCATCAGGAAAGTATTCACTAAGGCTTGCGTTCAAGGATATTTTTCATAGTCATCTGTAGGACCAGGACTTTTTGTAGGCACACCCCTGGTGGTCATTAAAAGGAATGCAGGGTTTCTATGCCAGCTTCACTTCTGGCTTTTAGGGCATTTTCCCATCTATAGTTTGTTTACTCTGGTCTAAATCAGATGATGCGTTTGTAAACTTTTTCCCATGGTTTGGTTTGTTTTCACACAGAAAAAAGCTGGAGCATAAAAAAATGTAAATACTGGAAGAAGGTGCTTTGCTCTGGACTACTGGAGAGCACAGAAAGTTTACGTTTATTTCATGGCTAGTTGCTAGTGTTACGAACAAACAGTTTCACCCCAATTCTTTGACTCCGAAGGCCTCCCAGAGACGACACCGGAACTCAGTAGATTCTTCACAAAACCCTTTATTCCTTCACAATCACTTATTTGGCTTCTAGAAGCGAGAGCTACAGGGTCCGGCAGCCTCTGCAGGTCTCAATCCTTTGTCTGTTGCAAACATTTTTAAACAACAACCCCCCCCCGTTGTAAAACCCCCACACTGAGTCGTACCTAGAACGCTGTGTGTATGTATGCGCACATGAGTGCGTGTGCACGTGCATGTGTCACTATGTCTACATGACTCTGAAGTCATAAAACCCAACACCCCTCAGCCAGGTTACATCAACCTTTTACCATATATGGTCATAGAAACACTGAGATCCCCACCCTGGTATAACTGCCTTTGTCCTGCTCCTAACTTTTATGACACCTTTAGACCTTTATGCATTCTGGGCAGTGTCAGTATCTCTACACTATTATACATTCTATCTAATACATTTCTAAGTCCTCTACTAAGCTACAAATATCTTCACTAGCCTGAACAGACCTTTGTGCGTCTGTAGTACTTCCCTGAGATTACAAAGCATACACAGTTATGGGACATTCTTTAGCTCAAACTTGTAACGTACACCTGGTAGTTCGTTCATGTTGTGTTCATACCTGCACAAACATACCACACAAAGTGGGAAAACGAACCAGAGTTGGATTTAACCTGACTACACACCGTGGGTGTGAAAACACCCTTCTACTCTTCGTGGCTCACATATGTCCACATATGTGGACATCACATTTTTGGTTGTCTAAACCAAAATACTAAATCCTGCTCTACATGGACCTGATATCCACTTACGAGGACATTGTACTGCCACTGTTCTATCAAAATGTAAAAAGAATGTCCTCATATGTGGATCTCAGTTTCCTCAGTAACAGAAATTCGGTAAAAAAACAAAATCAGGCCATTCTTTGTTTTTACATTCATCAGGTCCCAATCAGCCCAAATAGCAAAGAGAAATTATGAATGCATGCCATGAACGGGTTCGGGTCCTAGGAGGTTAATGACTTACCAGTCCTTTGCAAAATCAATTCAGCTACTTTAGCACTCTGGCAAATATTATGAGACTACTACTAATTTTTCAATAATTGTTTTCTGCAAATATTGGTTACCCTTACCCCACTGTTACAATCAACTGAGCTATTTTCTGCATATCATATGTTCCCTTTGTTTGACATTCCAAACCTCAGCTGTCAAAAAAACACTCCCTGTGTTGTCACACACTCAAAGTCCTGCCTGTTCTCGCTGAACATCAGTGTAGGACACTTTATAAATAACTGTGTTCTACTCAGAGATGAGAGTATATTTAGTCTGAACTTAACTTTCTGCTTGATTGTAGCAGGTTTGACATATATAAAGGTGCACATCCTGTGCAGCACGGTGGTGTGATGGTTAGCACCACTGCCTTACAGCAAGAAGCTCCTGGATGTGATCCCTCTGGGACCTTTCTGTGTGGAGTTTGCATGTCTTCCTCATATCTGTGTGGGGTCTCTCCGGGCACTCCAGCTTCTTCCCAAAGTCCAAATACATGCAGATTCGCTTAACTGGTGATTTTAAGTTGGCCATAGGTGTTCCCTGATTGGTCCTTTGCGCTCTGTGGAGTTAACTTGTTCTGTGATGAATTGTGATATGGAAAGCTTGAAGGTTGTGTTGTCTACATCAAGTGTTTTTGCTCTGTGGTGGATATCACTTACACTGTGCTGTTTGGGACACCACAGCCCTTGCAGGTGCTACTGCTATATAAGGGTTTGCCCGGTTTGCAGCAGTTTTTAGGTGGGTGGTACATGTTAAATAACAGCCGCATGAACACAAGGACCAAAGCTCTTTTAGCAGAACATTGCATCATAACAAGGTGATCATTGTTTTTCACATTAGCTGAAAGAGGTACTGAAATTGTGGTGCATAGCATTGTTCCTGCTAACTAAAGTCAGATTTTCAGTACAGCTGTGAATGGACTGTACCAAATGCTTCAGAAAAGTACAGACATCTGTGTGAATGATGAGTCTATGCAGAGATGGGTGGAAGTCCACCCTCTATTCTATCAGACAGTTTGTGTTGACAAGATATTAGACAGCTGGTCAGCTAGCATTGACTCCTACAGACTGAACAAAGTGTAAACCACTGTTCACTCATTTCTCAGCTTTGTCTCAGACAGAGAAGTGCTCATTTTATTTAATCTGACCCTCCTAAATGCTCCTCCCCTGCTTCTAGTAGTGGATTTACATAGATGCTAATTATTCACACCATATTTTACAGGACAGGCAAACTATCATTTCCATTACTTTTATTTTATAATAACCTTTTCATGAACAATGCATCAGCATTTCCACAGTTTATTAACCAAATAAAGCACCTCACAAAAACCTAAAATAACCAGGCTGAAACCAACCAGACAAATAACATGGTGCAAGGTCAGTGGAGAAGGAAAACTGAGACAGGTGCCCCTCCCTGAGATTGGTTTTGCTGATGGGTTTTTCCTGTTAAAAGGGAGTTTTTCTTTCCCACTGTCTCTAGTGCTTGCTCATAGGGCGTCTGATTGTTGGGGTTTTCTCTCATATTACTGTTACAGTATAAAGCACCTTGAGGTTACTGCTGTTGTGATTTGGTGCTTTATGAATTCGGTTGAATTAGCAAAAACACACAGAAGGCCCACAGCAGAAAGCATTCACACAGTGTAAAGGAAAATTTATCTGTGCAGTGTGGGACCAGACTCTTTATTTATATTGTATTTATTTTTTCACCCCCCCGCAGATTCGCGTGGACGGAAACAACGAGCGTAGTGTGCAGCACTCCTCAGGTGGCCGAGGTGGTCCTTCCTCGTCCCAGGGCAGTATCAGTGGCAGCGGCGAGGGACAGCCCCGCCACCACCATCAGAGACCTACAAGAGACAGAGGGATGAAGAAGGAGAAACAGGACGCTCCCGCGCTGGTGAACGGAGTGTCGTAGATACCCCACTGGAGGACCTTCTCACTTAGACACACACACACACACACACACACACAGGCAACTCATCACAGAACATCGTAGAGTCTCAGTCTCTGCTTTTTCTTTTCTGTCTCTGTCTAACACAAGAATACACATATTTCCATCAGCATGGAAGCGTTTACAGTAGTGAAGTCTTAGGCTGGAGGTGATCTTGTGTCTGCTGGTCTGGTCTGTTCTTGACTGGTATTGTATCTCCTGCCCATTCTCTGGATGAAAGAAGAGGAGGAATTAGACTAAAGCTCATCTCTTACACAACCATTAACCCCAAACATACTCCTGCCCCACTAAACCAACTACATAGAGTTTTGTTTACTGATGCCCCATTTGGACTTGCTAATGTGAGAAAGAAAAAAATGAGGCAAAAGAAAATAAATTGTTGGGAATCAAAGATTGCAGCCACTGGAGAAAGCAGGATGGAAAACATGCCTCCTCTCCCTGAAAAGCACACTTTTAGGAGGTGGCTTCAGTTTTTTTCAGCAGGTCTAAATTTGATTTTTGGTTGTGTGAAATCTCCAACTTTATAATGG
The DNA here is from genome assembly GCA_015052645.1 of Benitochromis conjunctus. NCBI lineage: Eukaryota > Metazoa > Chordata > Actinopteri > Cichliformes > Cichlidae > Benitochromis > Benitochromis conjunctus. The sequence goes on along the minus strand of VOQK01000498.1, from coordinate 38,490 downwards.
AACTGTTTTGACCAGAGAAGCGAGTCTCTGTGGGAAATCAGCTTTATTTTTCCACAGAGACTTGAGGTTAACTATCAATTTACAACATATTTTTAATAAGGGGCAGAAATATTTTGGTGTCACCCAAATGACATGCAATCCTATGGGGATTCAGACTGGAAGATGATGTTTGTAGAGGGCACTTTATGGACTTCCTTTCTTTCTCTCTTTCTTTCTAACGTAGTTATATTTTCTTTCTTTTTTTTGAACATTTAAAAGCATCCGTGTTTCAGAATGAATTCAAACGGGGTTACTCTGAAGTCACCTGTGTTTTGTTTCCCATTGCCTCGATATTCTGATTCAGTAAAACCTATTGAAACGTACAAATGGAGAGGCATAAATCTGAGGCACACTGATGCATATAAACTGCTTAAACACACCATGAGTTTTTGTCAGGGTAAATATTGTTATGAACTGTTCTCCTTTTCAAAAGAAATCGTTCACCTGTCACGTGATCAGGTTACACTCCCGTACATTGACCAGAAATTCATTATTCCTGCGTGTTTACAATTATTCTACCATAAACACTCCACATGTGTGCAGTGGTGTTAGGCCACAGTGAGGGACTAAGCTCCCTGAACTCATTCATCTCATCTGTAAAGAGCGGTCAGCAGGAATCACCATCCTATACCAGACTCTCCAACGTCTTCAGTGAAGGGTGCAGGCTGAAGCTAGGCGTATTTCGGTTAGGTCCACTTATACCTATAAAGTCATTTCTTTTGCTTTCAGACCAACAGGATGCATTTAGAGCAGCTAACTTCTGTCGCACCACTTTTTTTTTCTTAATTTATGAAACTCTTTGTATTTAACTTTGCCATGAAAAACTTATTTGAAGTGTAACTGTAGAGGACATGACAGACTGTTGAGTTTTTCCTTGACAAAATAAAAATTTGGCCTAAGTTTTATTCTTTTTGGTGATCTTATTCCTGACCTGTTCAGTTCATATGTTTTCTTTTAGCTTTTTTTTTTTTTCTTGTTTTTGAACAATAGAGCAGGGGTTCTGAAGTTTTCTTAAACTAACTGTGTATAATAGCAGTCGAGCTCCATCTATTTTCTGAACCACTTCTCTGATTCAGGGACTAGGGCTGATCCCCAGCTGACTTTGAGAGGCAGAGGTCACCAGTCCATCACAGAGCCTTTTCCATCCACACCCACTGATGTGTGTGAAAAGTCTTTCTTATCTCTGTGCCTTTGATTTATGCTCCTCCATTTGTCTGAATTTGGCCTGAACAGATTAGAACTTTTCATACTGCCTGTTCAAACCCAGCGCTACACCCCTCCTTTAAAACTGTAGATGGATGTTTTGTAGAGTGGGTGGTTGTGTGACCCTGTTTACATTAGTTTCTATTTAGAGGAGGCACAGCGGTGTAGTCTGCTGAGGTATTTTGTTCTAGGGTGAGACCAGTTTTCTGACCTTGCTCGATACTTTTCTGCCTCGAGCCAAAGCTCTTCGAGGCACTGACGTAAACAACCGGAGCGTCAGACGGTTCGTCTTCACACAGCTCCGTGACTTTGTGTAACCAGTGCAGGCTTTCAGACAACAAAGGAGCAAGACTAAACAGGATATCGCTTCAAGCTTCAAGCGGTTGACACCCGATTGCTGACTTCGTAAATATTTTGAATAGAAGGATCCTTAGGTTCACCGTAAACATTTATTAGCGAGAGTCAAATTTAGGCTGCAATGAGGCTGTTTGGTCAATGTACATTGTCAAGTTGTCGTAAATTCAAAGCGACTGCTGTAGACAGCCTAGTGTAGAAAGTACCTGTGGATGATTATGATGAAAAGAAAACTGATTAGTTAGAATAAAGTGATGGTCGGTGTAAAAGACAAGCAACAAACAGCTGTTCTTAAGGTTTCTCTGTGCATTTGCAGGCACATTTCACAGGAACATCTCGCCATTGTAGTTTCTAGCACTGAATCTGGACTAGCAGCTTGGCTGTGGGTTATCGAGGTTACTCTGGTTGTTACGGTAGCATAGGAATAATCCACTGGATATAAAGTTAGTTTCTTTTAACGCTGTGTGGTCTAAGTCATCATGGGTGATCACAATACCCTAATCTTTTTTTTTTTTTTTTTGTTCCTTTAAAAAAATTTTTTTTTATTTTTTTTTATTTTTTTTTTTTTTGGCTT
>VOQK01000495.1:0-13346 GCA_015052645.1 Benitochromis conjunctus | reverse complement strand
AGAACTAAGATGCGTACTTGTACTTGTCATGGCTCAGCGGCCCGTGAAGAGAGACGGACACAGGTGCAGATTCAAAGACCAGAGGCACGTAGCGAGTTTAACCAAAAATGTTTATTTACAGAAATGAGAGTTAACACACAAACTAGACTATGAGTTCGTGACTATGAACTCAAATTAGCATGAAGCGGGAACTGGACAACTAGGGCTGATGGACCAGATAATCATAAACACTATGAAGCCACTATGACTCCAGGGTGGGGGAACTGGGCCAGGGAAGACTATGGCTGACCATGGGTACTGGAATAAAAGGAAAACACAGAGCGATTCAAAGAAAATGTGAATGAATTCCAAGAGTTAGACTGAGACGCCTTACTTGCTTGCAGGTGGAGAACGGCAGGAGGGGCAGGGGCGAGTCTGAGGTCCGGGTGAGCACAACGCTGGAACGCAGGGAGGCAGGCAGGTAAGCATGGCAATTGGACTGAGGGGTTTTACCGGCAGCTGGAGACCAGGACTCAGGTAAGCAAGTATGACGATGGGTGAAAAGTGAGCTCTGGGAACAGGCTGTGAAACAGGAGAGGAAGGTAAGTACATACACTATAGTTAACAGAAAGGATGTGAAGCCACAGACTAACATTAGTTAGCAGATAATCTGGCGAGGGCTAATTGAGTGCGTCAATCCTATATACTGCTGGAGTAATTGCCTTCAGGTGGGTAGCCAGGGAGGTGCAATGAGTCTCCACCCAGAGGAGGAGAGCTGCTGTTGTGGAAAATACCACGACTCACCCAGACCATGACAGTACTGTTACCTAAACACCTGAAAGACCACTCATGTAAAAAAATGTTTCAACATGAACTCCTCAGAATCAGCTGTTTCCTTAGACAATGGCTTTAACATATCTAATATAACTGTGCAAAACAATATTTTACCAATATTACCATTACTTTTTTACTCACCTCATATTTTCTAGCTTTTTGAGCTCTTAAACTGTATTTTTCTGTCCAGCCTGTGACCGTTTTCTTTTTCCATTAGATGACACATTCCTTTTACTCACTTTAGACGGGGGATATCAGATTCCTATGACACTTCTGTTCAATGCAGCGTCCTCATCCGGTGGCTCATACTTACACCATCCATCCCACATACTGCACAAAGTGATAAGATCCTTGAAGGTGTGCACTTTCTAAAGTCCTAAATGTTAGACAACAGATAAAGCATGCAGGGTACCAATATTTTTGATACTTGCCTGTGTTACTCTATACCGCTGATATTAAATTGGTGGAGTGTTGCTACTGAAATCTCATGATATTGATACTCAAAGTGGTTATAGAGACAAACCATTCTGACCGGTAACACCACAGAGCCACAAACAGAGGCAAAACATATTTGTGCTATGCGACGCTCCAGTGGTTTGTAGCCAGAGGGTAGGTGAGTTATATAGCTGGATGAGTGTTCTTTTATTTGCTCTTTTCAAATACAGTACTTTTTGCAAACAAACCAAAAATTAAAGAAAGAAATAATATAGCAAAGGTATTTATGACATTTCAAAGTAATCATAATTAGCAGTTTTGCACATACACTGATATTAAAGTTGTAATCAGGAGGAGACATGGGGTTTAGTAGCAAACATGCAAGCCTCACAGTAACATAAACCATTGTTCAAAGCAACTGAGAGCAGTTTAACGGCTTTATTTGTCTTTAGTGCAGTAAAAACAGATGTTCCTCTTATCCCATAACACTCTCAACTGGCTCATCATAGGGGTGATGGCGTGGTTAAGACTTGGAACTGGATCCCTGCTGCATTTTTCTGACCTGTGGGGATAATGTCTGGATGTCACACTATGAACGTCAGGGAGAAGACTAAAGGACTTGAAGAGTTCTGTTTTTAAATCCAGATCATGTGTGTGTGATCATGCATGTGGTCTAAAGCTCAGAGCGGAGGGATGATGGATGGGGGGAATGACCAGATAGATTGGAGTTATTATAGGATGGGTCTTTCTCTGTCTGTCCACTTCTGTTCCTGGTTTTCTGCCCTTGCTTTCACCCCTGTTTTTGTCTCCCCTCTTTGTCATTTCCCAGGGATCGTGACAGAAGGTAAATATCTGACTCAGCGTTTGTTTATTTCATTAGTTGTGTCTAACGCTGTGTCCTGCGAATGAGGACACCGATGTGATTGAATTACCCCGTCCTCCTCATCCTCTGCACCCCCCGCGTTCCCTCTTCCCTCTGTCTTTTTTGTGTAACGTTGGCACTTTCCCTTCTCTGTGCCAGGGTTCAATGCTGTTGTTGCACTTTCCCTGGTCTTGCATAACTGCGCAGCGGTCGTGTTGCATTGCCTCCTCCATCTCTTCTTCCCCAGGCAGGATGGTCACTGTGGGAAAAGATGGCCCAGAAAAGTGACCTTCATTTCAGTATTCTAGGAAGACTTAACTCGCTGTGCGTGGAGCTCCACTCACCACAGGACAGCATCATCAGACCTGTTTGACCTTGAGTGAAGCAGGATGAAGCTGGACTAAGACCAAAGTTCTTAAATGACCTGAGGAATAATGAGTTTATTTCATTACTTATTGATGGGAGTGTTTCAGCTTTCTGCCGTTGTCGGTCTCATTTACCACACAGGAACACACAAGTGTTTAAATACAGGAATTCACAGAGTGGAAAGAGTGCAGAGTTTCTCTGAAACTTAAGTGTATTCTTGGAATTTAAAACAAAACCAGAGACAGTGAGAGAGAAATAGCCTGAAAGAAGTGAGATGAACATTTATCATTAATGATACATAATATGGATTACCAGTGTGTGACAGAATACTCCAAGTCCATGCAGTGGGGGAAATAATTATTTGATCTCCTGCTGAATTTATAAGTGTGTTCATTTACAAAGAAACAGTCTTTTTTATGGTTAAAAAAAAACATGATATAGTTTTAAATTGATTTGAATGTCGCTGAGTACTTGATCCTCAAGCGAAACATGGCTTACTTGGTAGAGAAGCCCTTGTTGGGAAGCACAGGATTAACATGTTTCTTGTAGTTGGTCAGCAGGTTTGCACACATCTCCAGGCTGATTTTCGCCCAAACCTCTTTACAGACTAACATAAAAGTTAGAGACTGTTCAGTTCTTTCTTAGTGAGCAAACTAACAGATTCGCCAGGAGATCAAATACTGATTTCTCCCACTGAATTTCATAAGCAGTTATTTGCATTTCTGTTGGGAATCAATTTTACACAACAAAGTTATTTATTTATGTTGGGAAGCAATAGTCCATTTTTTAAAGTACAAAAATGTGTCTTCTAGTCCACAATATTATACTATTGTTGATACAGCAGGAATGATATACATCAACATTACTGCATTCAAACAGCATGTAGCTGATGCTTTGTACATGGCTTTTAAAACAGCATATTGATACAAATATGAACACAAACAATACACTAAACAAACACCAACTACTACAAAGACAACAAAAACAAACTGATAAGAACTACAGAAGACTGATCCCACTAATTACAGATTTGCTCTCATTTGAACCATAATGACGCTATTGCACTAAAAATTAAGATCAGTTAATGTCTTTAGTTCTGGGAGAAGACTGTCCCTGTGGAGTGGTAAGAAAGAGGACTCCCTTACTACGATTATTTATATTACTGGTACAGCACTTTAGGAGCACCTTTCACTTCATTAAAAGCACTTTATCTAGCACTTTATTTAGCATCGCACTTTAAGCATAGATTTGCACATCAATAACATTTGCATACAAGAAGTTTAATTATTTATTGAATATTTATTGTGTATTTTAAAATCAGTGAGTAGCCTTTGTTCCAGGTCCTGCACAGCTGCTCCTCATCAAGAAATGTGGTGGTCGTCTGTGAGGAGAAAAGAATTGTTACTGGGAGGAAAGGTTTTACCAGTAAGAACTAACGCAAGGGTGTGAAAATCCAGAAATAAATGTGGTGCAAAGAAGTTACTGTAAGATGTGATTACTCACCTTTCTTTCCTGTGCCCCCTCCAGGGTGTTTGGGCAAATGTTTCCCCCTGGGGTCCAGACACCAGTTAAAGGTTCCGGGAGAGGCCATGGGTTGAGGGAGTGTGGGGAGTCTTTTGTGCTTGGATTTTTGGTGTTTTTATAATAATGGGTATGGTGTCAGGATAAAATGTAAACTATTTAATAATATGAAAATGTTAAGATGTATGTCTATATTTTATTTATTGAAATTGATGTATTATATAATGTGGAGGAAGGTTTGGATTGGAGAACTCACCTGTTAGTAAAATAATGGTTTAGCCTGTGACGGCTGAGAGTATTTAAGGCTGCCAGTCCTCATTAGAGGGTGATTGTGCTGAGAGGAAGCGTGACATTTGGGACATTGTCATGTCCTGAACGCTATATGGGCAAATAAATGTGTCGTAGTCTTCCTCACTGTAAATCCAGCCACAGAAGGCCGCCCTGTTACAGGACCTTTAACTGTAAAAAAGGACTGGCCAAATGTTTTACATTTTGTCATTTACAGCCTCCTAGATCCCCTTGTAGTTACCTCTGCAGCTCAAGTTTTTAATCATCTGAGTGAATTTGGGGCAGTTTTAGTCAGTTTTAAAAAGGAAAAATAAATAAATAATACAATTCTCAGGGCTTGACTATACAAATGGAATATTTTAAATATTTATTTTATTTTGGAGAGTTTAACTTGATTACAGTTGTTGCTGCTAAAGGTGGCCCAACCAGTTATTAGGATTAGGGGGAAATCAATTTTTCATACAGGGCCATGCAGGTTTGGATTTTTTTCCCACCTTAATAATAAACACCTTCATTTAGAAACTGCATCTCGTGCTTACTTGTGTTATCTTTGTCTAATATTTAAATTTGTTTGATGATCTGATGAAGAAACTGAAACCAGACAAAAGTTCAGCTAAGAGTGCATTTGAGATGACTCCATCCTCAACATGGGGTCAGTCACTGGTTTAGATTACTCGCTATGCAAAAGTCCTGACAAGTAAAAATGTTTATGATCTGTTTGTTTGGTAAGGGAATTAAAATGAAAAGGAAGGAAGACTCTTTGCATATAGAGGGTGGGAGCTGTTGCACTGAAGGGTCTGCTGCAGGCATTAGCCAGAACGTTTTATTCCTCTCATGGCAAGAGAAACACATGACAGAAAATTCTAGGATTAATCCAATGAAAAATGTGATGTTGGCTTCACTGCTGAAGGTCAATTTATTATTATAGAGTTTGTATTAAATTCCACAGTTTCTAACATGTAGTCATTAATCACAATGCTGTCAGGGCTAGGGGGGCTTGTGTCTGAAATCAATACGTGCCCTTTATTTTTCTACCTTTAGTTCTAAAAACCCTTCTTGACACCAAATTGAAAAATAATAATGACTATAACACAATGGGACATTGTCATTGTTGTGTAACAGGCTCACTTAATAACAGTGTTCTTAACTAACCTTAAAAACCTCAAGACAGCTTTTAACAGTACAACATCAAATATGGAATTCATAGAACATGCTCACATGCTTTACATAAGTAAAAGCAGAAATACCACAATGTACAAATAGAATGTCTTTACTGTGACTGTAACATGTTTAATTAAATGCAATGTCAACAGTGCAAATGCAAACTCTATAAAACTGTACAAAAGATAAAAATAAATGCAAAAGACAAAAGAAAAATGTTCTCCGGGATCAACAATGAAAAAACCTTTAAAGATCATAAGATAAAGCATGAATAGCACAGACAGTGGCTGCAGTGGACACGTTTCAAAATGTTTAGCTCTCAGATTCACTTCAGCTCTTTGTATATTATAACTTTGCTCTCCTTCGTGGCTGGCTCACAGACCATCAACAGCACAAGCAAGAGTGGCCCACAGAGTGGTTGTAGCACATACTTTGAACACTGCCTCCATCTGACAAGATAACTGCAGGCAGACGGGCAATCCCTGGAGTGGCATGGACAGTGAACATGCTCCCTCCATCTCCATCTTGAAATGGATCCTTTATGATGTTATTGGCCTTTTTTGAGACAGACGGAACTATATAGGTCCTCCAGAGTAGGGAGTGGGCAGCCAATAATTTTGTGGGCTGTGTTGATAACCCACTGGAAGTCTTTTTTTCTGTGCCACTGTGCAACAGGAAAGCCAGACACTGAAGCAATGTATTGAAATGCTGTCTATGGAACCAAGGTAGAAGGACTCAACTCTCTTGTCTTGGACATCTTCATGAACAACTTTGTATCTCTGCAACGCTGAGACAACTACTCGACCTCGTCTCAGTAGACAAGGTCAAGAAACAAACATTTATCCCTGCAGAGATGATCCACACACCGTGGTGTCATCTGCAAATTTGACAAATGTGTTTCTGGGATGGGCATGGGTCATAATCATATGTGTATCCAATCCAGTCCAATCCAACTTTATTTATAGAGCACTTTAAAAACAACATGGTTGGCCAAAGTGCTTAGTATAGAGAAGTGTAGGAAATATGAAGCAGAGGCCTTAGCAATCAGCCTTGTGTGGATCCAGTGCTGAGACTGACAGCTGTAGAGGTGTGGAGATGTCCACATGTTTTTGTCTGAGTCCTGACAGGAAGTCATTAGTTCAAAGACATAATGGATGTAGGGCCCAACAGTTTACACACCAGTCTGTGAAAAAGGATGGTGTTGAATCCAGAGCTGTAATCCACAACAAGGAACCAAACATATTTTCCCTGCTGCTCCAGATGAGTTAACAGCATGGAGAGCTGGGGTTATGGCATCTTCTGTGGACCAGTTTGTCCTGTATGCAAACGGATGTTGGTCAAGTGTTAGGTAGTAATATGATGTGACTCTGTACCAGGGTAGCAAAACACTACAGCACCAATAGGGTGGGTGTACAGTTGTCACTCAGTCTGGTAATGGCAGGTTTCTTAGGCAAAAAGACTATGGTGGAAGACTTCATGCAGCCAGGCATGACAGGGACTCATTGAAAATCCAAGTGAAGACTCCATCCAGCTGGTCTGTGCAGTCCTTCAGTACACATCCAAGGAAACCATCAGGTCCTGTGGCCTTCCTCAGATTAACATCCCTAAATGGGCTTCTCACCTCACGTTCTTTCCCACTAAACATTAGACATCAGATAGACGTGCAGATCATGTCTATATTGGGTCTGACATCTATACGATGGCCAAACTAGATCCACAATTTGGACGTCTAACCATGGACAGAGCCTTGAGCTGTCATGCTCATAGACTCATCACTCTTCACCTGTCTGCCCTCCTGCCACTGCAGTCCCGGATCACTGGATCATTCAGGTTGGACTCTCTGCTCACTCTCATCCCATCTGGTCACTCACCCGGCCAACGCTGCCTCCCCCCTAGGCATTCTCTACCTACTAGCAAAGTAAGCCACAGGAAACCATTAGTTACATCACCTTCCATCTCTGTTCCCCAGTGTTGCTCCTAACCTCTCTCTACCTCCATTTGAGAGACCCTCGTTCAAGTCTCATGTGCCACCAACTATTTCGTGACCCTCGTTCCAGTTTCACGCTCCATGCATTATTCCCTTGAGTGTTGCCTTCTTTTATTTTTGTAAATAAAGTCTCATTAACCCTGATCCCTGCTGTCCTGTCTGAATCTGCATTTGGGTTCATATTCACGTACTGGCCTCGGCCTGCCTTGACGCACAGACAAAATCATATTTTTCATTGAACTGTTTCAACATATCTGAAACAATCTGAGGATTATTATCACTCACCAGCAAATCACTGAGTGCAAAAGTGACAGTTTTTTTAACCACTTGACTTGTTGTTACTGAAAATAGATGTAGAATCTCTAATCTCTCTCCACGAATGCCAACTTTCTATGTGTATTTCTGTTTTCTCTGCAAAACTGACATTGTGTTACTTTTGAGACAACATCCTGTGATATTCGTGGACACCATACAGACTGACTAGCTCTCTCCCTGCATTTTAAAAGTCCTTGGTGACTCTCATGGATCCTGTCTATCATTTTCTTCCTTAACCCAGTGGGAATAACAATACAAATACCTCTGACCACTAATCCATCTATCTCAGATAGCTCCCCCCTCACCTCATCTCAGGCACCTATTTCACATAACCAGGCCACCCTACCATTTCACTGCCTGTATCTGTCTGAGCTTTGATTGTCTGCATCTTCTGTGATGTCTCAAAACAGAGCCAACATGAACAGCAACATCTTCACTTGATGTGTCATCTGGCATGCATGGCACTGGTCCTCTGAAAGGGGATCAGCTACAGCCAGCGTTTTACCAGGTGCATACACAGCTTTAGCATTTAAATGCATCAGTCTCATAAGCGACAGAGAGTGAAAAGTCAAGGCACTCTTAAGCTTTTCAAAGGCTGTGTGTTGAGATGGTCCCCAGAGGCATTCCACCTTCATATTTAGCAGCTTGTATAGAGGCTGGCTCACTGTAGACAGATCTGAAATGAACTTTGCCATATATTTGACCATTCCAAGAAACCTTGTGGCTGTGGAAATTCCTCATTCCTTGCCAGCTTCATTGGGTCTGGTCGCACGCTGTTCTCATCAAAGACGTGTCCAAGGAACCGAATCCTTCTCTGCCTGTATTTGCATTTAGTCTTTTTTTTAGCTTTGGGCCTGCAGCTTGGATCACCCTGAGTACTTTGTCAAGCCACTGATCGTGGATCTCCTTGGTTTCCCCATCAACAAGGATGTCATCTATATACACTTCAGTTCCTTCAAGTCCTTTAAGTGTTTCAGTCATCTTCCTTTGGAAAATTTCTGGTGCACTTGTAATCCTGAATGGGAGTCTCTGGAAAGCGTATCTTCCAAAAGGTGTAATAAACGTGGTTATTCTGCAACTATCCTTATAAAGGGACTCTGGTAGAAGCCGTTGGCTGCATCAAATGATATAGACACTTTGGATCCTGAGAGTCTCGCCATGATGTTGTCTACTGTTGGGAGAACATATTTCTCACCTTTTACAGCCTGATTCAGTTGTCTAAATGATGTTAGATGTTGGCAAGAACAATGATCAGCTGTCTGGTCAACTAGTGGTGCACATCCATAGTTACCATTGTAGCCACACACCAAGAAGAGTTTGAGCCCATTGCCTTTCTGGGTGGAGTTTGCATGTTCTCCCTGTGCCTACTGGGTACTCTGGCTTCCTTTCACAATCCAAAGACATTCATGTTAGTTTGACTGGAAATTCTAAACTTGTCACAGGTGTGTATGTGATGGTCAACGGCTGTCTCTCTTTTTTGTTATCCCTGCAACAGATGAATTATCCAGGATGTTCAATGTCTTGCATTATCTGGGATAGGCCCCAGGTCCCAACCACCGAGAATGGAAATAGTAAATGGATAGTTCCTTCACTATAAAAAGAGATAACTTTTTTCATTTGCCTTTAATTTTTCAAATCAAATCAAACCTTTTTATTGAAATGATTCACCTCACAGCTTATTGGCTTGGTTTAAGGCTTAAAGTCAGGCCTAAATTATTTTTTCAAACATCAGTGAAGAGAATGAATGGGAATTTACAACCTTCTCCATTTTGCCATCTTGGGACCGTGACTGGCCTGCAGCCACACACTGCTATCATCCCAGCTCTATCTATCCATTCTGCTAGACAACCATATGCCCTCTTGGCATGATTTTGAGGTTGACTGAGTAAAATACCTGTCTGATTTACCATGAACAGAATAGAATAGATATCTATTGTCACTGTTACAAGAACAATGAAGCACAGTTTGGCATCTCTCCATTAGCAGCATGTAGATTTTTACATTAAAATCCTTTTAGAGAAGAGAAAGAATAAGGTGCCTACACAGGGAATGTATGTAATAACATAAGTATCTACACAGATATGTAAAGCAGTCTCCACTGCTGAAAAAGGTTTTTTTTCCCCAAACCTGCACCTTCAACAAATACAGCCCAAGCTAGGAAGATGAGGAAAATACTTGCACTTTAAATTCTGACTACAAATTCCTTTTTTTTACTTTATTTATTATTTTCTATGCTATTTTCTATGCTCAGGATTTAGTTTACTCTTTATTTTAGTTAGTTGTTATTTAGTTGTGTGAAGAGAACCTGCAAAGTAAGAATTTCATTAGTCTGAGTAACCACTTGTGTTTTGCGGTGTATATGACAATAAACTTGAATCTTGAATGAGCAACGAGTGCATGAGCAAGAACAGCAGGCAGATAACTGACTAGACAGGTATTAATGGTTAAACATTTACAATTTAGTGAAAGCAAAACCTGACATTGCAAAAATGAATAGTTTTATTTAGAAAGTCAGCTATGATATTTAGCTTTTTGTGTTTGTCACAAGTAGCAGATTTTGAATTTACTTAACTGCTTAAAATCAAACGGGTTATTACCGAACCAGTCGAGGAGATTACCTTTGAGGTCTCAGTCATAGGTACTAATCCAAAAGCTAACTTTACCTTAACCTTATATTTTTGGAAAAAGCAAAATTGACGTTTTTGGTGGGAAAAGTGTTTCATGTCTGTTAGTTAAAATGGTTATTTTTGTTGTTTCCTGGTTTATAATAATTGGGAGGATAATTACCTGAAGAAAAAAAAAAGATGCATTTTGGTTGCCCATGTTTGGGGCTGGTGTCGGTTTAGGGTTAAGGTGGTTACACCTAAAAGAGTTCAAATTGAGTTGCTTTAAAAAAATGTTGACATGCCAATTAAAATGAACAGTAATCAAAATTGATGATGCAGAAAGACTAAAACTTACTGTTTTTCTCTTGTTACTTCATTAGCCTCAGTGCTCTCAGATCATTCTTTACATAAAAGCACCCAGCAAAAATTATGTAGGATTACTGAAATCGCATGTATTCAAAGATACTGGTAAAGAGGCAAAGTTCATCTGAGGGAGATTGTCTGGATGAAAAGCTCTAAACCACTAAAAGATTAAATGCTGGCATTATTTGTTAAAATACATTAGGCCAATAATAGTAGACTTATAAAACAAGTATAAAAAAAATTAGAACTTTACCTTACCTGGGCTACCTTACCTGCATAAGAGATATATGAGATGTCCTTTAAATGAGCAAATTTCATGCTTAAAGCATGGAAATGCAGCCAAAATGGATCATACAACGGCCTCAGTGAACACGCCAGCACATAAGTAGAGATGAGGAAACGCGATCACATTAGATATCAATATTATTATGATTATGTTTATATAATATTATATATTCAGTATTCTTCAAACCTTGTAACAATCTGATAATCACACATGAGAACGCCATTTCCAGTTATACAAATTTGTTGTATTTAGATATTAAACAAACCAACTATGTGAATAAAGGCTCACCACAAGAACATCTCCCAACCCAGTCTGACAAAGTTAAGAAATTCACCATCAATCTTGCAAACAGGCAAACAAATGAATGTATTCATTCAATAATATGAATGATGGATAATGAAAAACTGGGTATGGAACATGAACTGTTGGTGAGCTAAAAACAATCCGGATGCTGATGCTTGTCATTGAACTTTTTGGACAGAGCTCTTGGTATAAATGCCTACTGTTATGTGTAGGCATTTCAATCCAGACGTTATGAGAGGTGAAACAACAATCACATGACTGACCAGTGAGGTTTTAATGGTTAAACCTTGTCAAAGTAACTTTTCGTTGTCACTAAATTGTAAAGGGGGATATGTGTGTAAAGAAAGATGGCCATTACAGCAGCAGATTTTTATTTTTGTCAAAATTTACTATTAATTTACCTAATCAATTAAAATCAGACTGAGAGGTCAAAGAGATTGTCTCACCTTGTTCTTCCTGAGCTTGTACAAACAGTGAAGGGAGATGGAAAAAACAATAATTATTTTTCATAAAATAATTTTACATACAATTCATGGATACTTTGTGTGCTTTCTAGTAGCTTGTTTAATAAATGGCAGTGGACATTCTAAACATAACATACTAATATGAACTGGAAAACGCATTTGCGAGGGAAAATGCAATAAGACAGACTTCTTCTGAAAACACTACGTCGAGATGAACACAGTCAACTTTATTGCATATGCTGAAGTAGTTATGTTTCAAAGTAGGGTAGGTTTGAAGAGGATTTGAAGATTTTGCCATTCATTTATATGTGAAGAAAAATTTATAAAATGTTAAATATTTTAAAAAGTTACAAAAATGCAGAGTTAGAAAAAGAAACAAACAAATGTATAGACCAAAATGTATTCTAAACTTTTGAGTCCTCAAAGTAGCTGCCTTTGGCAGATATAACAGCTAAACACACCTGTGTCATTCTTTCTACATTAGAAATCAAACATTCTTCAGAAAGTTCCTCCCATATCTGTTGCAGAAGTTCCCATAAATGTGCGGCACTTGTAGGCTGCTTTGCTTTCACTCTTCTGTCCAGGTCATCCCAAACCAGCTCCATGGGCTGGAGACTGTGCCGGCCACTCCATGTTTTCAAGCTTACCATCTTGTTCTTTATTCCTGAGGTAGTTCTGGCATAGTTTGGACTTATGTTTCAGGTCATTATCTTGCTGTAGGATGAACTCCTGAACCAACTAGGCACATACCTACAGGATATTGCATGGCGCTGCAAAATGCTGTGGTAGCCATCTTGGTCCAGGGTGCCTCTTACTGTGTACAAGTCACTGACCGTGGATTCAGTAAAACAGCCCCAGACCATCACACTTCCTCTTCCATGTTTCACAGTTCATAGCACACACTGTGGAACCATCCTTTCTTCTACTCGATCGCGTACAAAGATCCTGCGTGATGAACCGAAGAGTCAGTCCAAAATACCTTCTTCCAGTCTTCAGTAGTCCAATGGCAGTATTATGTTTCATGTTTTATGGCCAGTCTTATTCTGACGTGTTAGCAATATTAGGGTACCTGGATCTGGTGACCCAGTGGTTTTGATTTTGTTTGTCTATATTCTGTGACTTAGTGTTTCTATTATTTAGTTTCTGTATTTCTTGCTTCCTAAGTCCTTTACTATCTCCTGATTTCCAGTCTTAGGTTTTGCTTATATGCCTTCCCTGTGTTCAGTGTTATGCCTTTTTCATGTCCGTCTCAGTGTCAGGTCCGTGTTGCTGTGTTATGTTTCCTGTTTTACTTTGATAGTCTGTGTCCCATGTTAATGTTTTCAGTTTTGCTTCCCCTTGGTCTTGGCATGTTTGATTACACCCAGCTGTGCTCTCCTCCTGTGTCTCATTCCCTCGTTATCCCTCTGTGTATTTAAGCCCTGTGTTTTTCTTGGTCTGTTTCCCACACTGTGAGTTCTGTCTCCCAGCCTGAGACTTGTTTACTACGACCACTATTAAACTGTGCTTGAAGCTGTTGTCCTGTGAGCCACCTATCACGCAAACTGTTAACTCTCAGAAACCTGTCCTCTGAATC
>VOQK01000489.1:0-13325 GCA_015052645.1 Benitochromis conjunctus | reverse complement strand
TACAGCAAATCCTGATAAATACACTAATGTTACCAGATGGCAATTTTTTTGTGTTTATTGAATTTATATATAAATATCTACATGTAAATTGTGCCTCTCATGGGGTTATATCTCTGTGAGTCGCATGGTGAGCTTAACTGTATGGGCCATCTGAACAGTTAAAACATTTATTAACATCACTGTTGATGGGCAGTTGTGCAGTGGTTAGCATTGTTGCTACATAGTAATTGGGGTGGGGGTTTGAATGCACTGAGTGTCTGAGGCTTTTATGGGAGTACTGAGGAGGAAGAATCTATGCCACAAACAATGAAAGCATTTCATATACACACTACACAATTAATACAGGTTACGGACTTCTTGCACTGTACATGTCAGGTCTGTTTGATTGTCCCTAAAACTTTTCCAAAACCTTCTTTTCCCAGCTCAAATCAAAAGTAGGTGTACTTTTCAAAAAAACAACACATTATCTCAGTTTTGTGTTTTTCTATCTTCAGACAAATACACCATTTAAATCCTTTCTAATCCTTCCAATCATTTGTTTAATTTACATTGTAGACATTGTCCCAGCTAGCTTGAATCGGTGACTATAAAGTGACTGTGAATCCTTTCCAGCATGTATTAATCTCAGCGGTATCTGCTTTGCTCGATAACAAGCTGTGCTGCTATGTGTCTATTGTAGCCCTCACAGTGTGTTGTTAAACTGAGCAGTGTTAGACAGGCTGACTGATGACTCATAGGGAAGTGTGTGTTTGTAAGCCTGTATTATGTGCACTTCTATCTCTGCTCTGGATACACTAAATGTATTGAGCCCACACCAAGTTCACACTCTGCACAACTGTGTCACGTTGCTGCTGGATAAAAAAAAAAAATGCTTCCTTTCACACAACAGGCCTTCACTCTCACTTAAGAATGACAATTGTCATATCTGATAACCGCTACTATGTCTGCTACTGTGCTTTGGGTTTTAATCGCAGGCGTCTGTTTAAGCATTAGTTGGTGTGCATTGCTTATCCCTCTATTTTCTCATCCATCAATGTAACACTGATTTAGGCAGCTTGGTGCAAGACTCCAAATTAGCAGCTTTATCTCAGCTGAATGATGTTAAGTTATTGTCATAGCAACATTTACGCACTGTGCTTTGATTGCATTTCATCGGAGTGCAGTATTATGCAAAGCTTTAAATTTAAGAATCGAATTTAATACCATGTGATCGAGGTTAGAAAAACGGGGAGTGTTCTGGTGTCCACGCTGTGTAAAAAATAAAAGTAATAAAAGTTCATTAGTGTTGTTACAAATACACTAATGAACTAAAATACTATGAGCACACACAGATAAAGTTGCTTTTATTTTATATATTTATTTGACAGTAAGTGAACAGGCAGCTTTCATCACTGTGTTAGAAGCCATGGCTGCTTGAGAACTGGACAGATGTAAAGACCAGAGTAACTCTGACATACTGTTAAGGCCAGAGGAGGCCAATAAAAAGAGACTACGTCGGCTGATTTCAAGGTGCTGCTAGTTAGAAAGAGCATTTTACACGCAAATGATGTCACTCTGGTCCCCCCTACAATTAACGTTGAAGAGATCCATACTAGGGCGCTGCTTCACACCCCAGAGCCTTTAAAGAGGATAACACAGGTGTGAGAGTGTGAATCGCCCCGAGAGTTCTCACTTTATTCATTCTGCACATTCAGTGAGTTGGAAATAATACAACATCCTTCATCTCACATCCAAAAACTGACCTTTGGAGAGATGTTTTCTGCAAGAATTACCAAAATATATTAAGTATTTAAAGGTAAATCTGACACTGACAACTGTCTGCACCTAATTAATTTTACATCAAAATGCAAAATAAGAGCAGTACATCTGCAGAAAATCTGCACCAGCGGGTATTAAGACTAATTCTACCACTTTTTTACAATTTTGGGCAGTACAGAATTGAAATTTTACATCAGAATCTCATCTGCTCTAACCTCTCTTCACATATTAACGAGCTGCATTGATGACATTAACTGCTGGATGTCTCACACTGAACTGAACAGAGACATTAGGTCGACTTCAGCTCATTCAAAATGAAGCAGCCAGAAACCTTACAGGTAGGTGGAAATTTGAACACGTTACCTCTCCCAGTGGCTCCCAGTGAGATGCAGAATTACTTTTAAAATCCTTCCGTTAGTTCACAAAGATAACAGTGGGTCGGCCTTCTGATTCCCAGAATCCCAGAAGTGTGCTGAAGGTGTTTTCAGTTATTGCGGTCCTGGTCTGTGGAACAAGCTACCTGTTGACCTAAGATCAATTAAAACTTTGCACATATTCACAAACGGACTCAAAAGCTCTGTATTCACGCAGACGCACACTTGATAGGTGCTGTCGATTTGTTTCGTTTTTGCTGCCTTAAGGCGCTGTAAGTTTAGTCACTGAACCCTGGACTAAAGAAATGTGTCTTCACACATTGGCACGCTATTTCCTGCTGCTTTAAACTAAGTACTTCATTTATGTGGGGCTTTTCAGTGGGGCTTGTTAAATTAAGATTAACTAACATTCAGTCTACCTTTAGTTTCATGTGCTTGGCTGCCCTCGCATCTGAGTTTTAAGTACTTTGATTTCTTCATGCCAGCTGTGTGGCGATAATGTCATAATCCCCGAGTGGTATTGCTGTATGGACACGAAATGAGCATCTTCCATGCAAAGTATGGGTAACTGGAGCAATCTGCTAGTGACCAAAGTCATCACAATGACATGTTTGATGCAACAGCCTCTTTGTGACCTATTCCACCCAGAAACAGCCAGCAACCACCACCAAGCACTTGCCAGCTGGTTGGGGAACAAACCACTTTTCCCTAGTGACAAGTTTGGCAGAGGCTCATCTCTAGGTCACATATAGCTATTTTTGTTTGTTGCTCTTTTTTTACATTGCAAAACAAGGATACTATTTAGCTAAAGGACCACCTGTGGGATTTGTACAGTGGACGTTACTATTAACAACAGGAGAAGATCAGTGAGACTAGTGAGATATCCCGGATTTAACAGTTCAGACGTTGGAAAAAATGTCCAACGATAACACAGCTTTTTTACCCTTTCTTGTAGTAAATAACTAACAAAAAAAAGTCTTTTTCCTTCCCTGAGAACATATTGAGACTATGAAAATCAACTGTTTTCAGCTATCAGTAGCAGCACTGAGCACTCCATTGTTAGCAAGCAAGATTTGATTTTATAGGGTTTTGCAATGACTACAATAGAGTTTTTTCCTGGTTAATAACTTGACAGTCATTAAGATTTCCTGCTGTCAAATCAGGTTCACGTTTTTATTTTGACATTCAGCTCACAACAGTTTTCCTATGTGAATCTGTAAGTGAAACGTTGATTGTGTTAACAGTGAACCTCTTTTGTATTGCTGCTGTTGAAGAAACACTTAGCTGAAATGAACCCTTGAAGTTTACACATCACATACGAGCTTCAAGCCAGAGCAGTATTGTCCTTTGCATGACTCTGCTAATTTAGGTCAGTTTCCAGAGATACAAACAGCGCAGAGCAAAAGTTTGAAACATTTTAAATGCTGAGATGAATCATAAGAAAAAGGTCTTCCATCAAAAGGAGTACTGCAACAGCTGGTATGACCCTCACACATCTCTGAGCTCAGTATTACGTTTGCTGCACTTTGCATGTGGATAGGTGATTAAAAAAGAAATTTCGACATCTTTTCTGAAACCTACTTTACTTCCTGTGCTGAAAATCTTTGACGCTGCTGTACATTTATATACATGCGTGCGAGCTACACACAGCCTGGAGCTACAAACAAAGTGCTGTAATTGCTGACAAAACCTGAAAGACTTGACGAAGACGAAAGGGGAAAATGAAACGAGCGTGCAGATTTAAAGACAAACACGCACTCATGAGCTCTTTGTTGCTCATAAACACTAACATGCACAGACAGTGTGTTTGCGCGCACGTACACTGGTGAATTCATCTGTGGACTGAATAGCTAGAGGGCGCAAACTGTACAAATGTTGCACAAATATGACACTACAGTCCCAGGGGAGTTGAGTGTTTTGCCTGCTGTCTGCAGCTGCATAGTGCCCCACATCTATTTGTCATTTGGGACAACCACAACTGGAGATGTAGTAGGGCTTCAGCTGATTTCAAGTGACAGGTACACAAGGCCACCTTATCCATCACTGGGGAGTGGTCGGCGTTCCCTGACTCCCAAATTGCTGCCCTATTTGCAGTCCCTGCCCCCACCACAACCCCACCTATAACGAGATGATCTATAGCAAGCCAGCAAACCCCAACAAAGGTGTCAGATTGCCAGGACAAATAGGCAACAACAGACTTAAGGGCAGGAGGTAATCTTTCTCACATGCTTCAACAGCGTGGTGCAAGGGAATTCATTTTATTGTGCCCATGAGCTAGTGTACAAACTGTACTCCTGTTTTCGTATTTTATTTCTGTCCTCTCTCAGAGCATCTTACCTCCTTCTTATCTCACTCCTGTATTTGGACTAAGAATCAAAAATTGCAAAAGTGAAAGTCTGTTTAGAAAAAAATCCTGCTGGCAGTGACAAAGGGATTCCTCACCCCCTACCTTACATGTCCAAGCAGCAGAAGATAGTAGCGTTATTTTAGAAAGCTTCACACTGCTTATTAACTTGCGTCTTACCTTGCTTAGCTGACTGACCGGTGAGCCACTGTTGTTGACAGTGTGGCATTTGAAGCTGAGCAACGATTCCCCCACGGCATCACGCTCTCTGCTCATGTCCTTATCAGAGTGGGAGTGGCTGTCAGGAAGGGGTGAGGCGGCAGTCGAGGGGGGCTGTCGAAGGGCTGTGCAGCACAAACCGTGGAAGTTTGACGGACGGATCAGAAAGGCCTCCAGAGCTATGTTAGCCGATACCTAAGATGAGCATCCCAGGATTTAGGAGTGGGGGAGAGAGAGGTAAGGGGAGGAGAGCGGAGAGGGGAGGGAAGACAATTTTGTATTTTTTAATTTAGCCACTGCTTTTATCCCCAATGACAATGGGGAGGGAAAAAATAGAAGAGGAAACCAAGAAAGGAAGCAAATTATCTTTAGCTTGCTTTGTTTTCACTATCTACTTAAGCCAAATTGACTTCTCATTATTCTAAACCACGAGAAAAAAGTGGAAGCTTTGGGTCATTTAGCGTGATAAGCAACCCTTGCCCTGAGTGTGGCCTTGAGTGTGAGTATTTTGTTTGGTAGTCCAGCTATACCTTAGAAATGGCCTGATTGTCTCCAGTCAGCGCCAGGTCAGCAATACGCTCCACACACTGGACGATTCGCGTGCACGCCCTGGCCTCATTCTGTGCCATCCACAAGATATGCTCTTCCACCAGCATCATGTTGCTGGCAATGTCTGATATATAGTCCCCGAGCTGAGGAAGCACAAGCAGACGTTTATGCAAACGGTTGCTCGCGCACACTAACACAAACTGCACTGTATGTGTAAAGCACACACACACACACGAAGAAGCAGACTCATCATGCACATCAATCATAGAACAACAGGCACATTTGTAATCTGCAGTCAGGATTGTGAGGGAGGCAGTGGTGGCTTCATTCATTATAGGGAGATTTAATTTAGATTAGGAGCTCCAATGGGGCATAATTGCTTCCTTAGGATGGCAGTTCACTATTTACTTACTGTACTTTTTATTGTTGCTTCATTGGGCTGTTCTTTATTCCGTGAATGACGGTGGTCTCATCACCATTGTCTTAGGAATGATAAAACTCTAAGTATCTCCTAATAATATGTCCTCCCGAGTGACCTGTGATGAATAATTGCACAAGTGAGAGCTAATATTGATTCTTTTCACTGACTAAGCCCAGCACCGTTCCCCCTCGCACAACCTGACCTTCAGTGTGATGCCAGTATAACAATCCCATTGCCTCTAGCTGAAGAAGTTCACTCAGGGTAAAAACATGACTCGCCCAAACACGAGATGCACTTTCTTAACAATGATTCCCATTCAGGTCCAGTGCCACAATGGCCAGTGGGATATTGTATGAGGTGAGCAACATGTTACTCTGTCTTATAAGGAAGCTTCTGTGGTTTCTTCTTGGGATCTGGTGAGCAGTGGTTGTGCAGACGTTCATCAGCTAATTGGTCTTAATTGCTAGTTTCAAGTCTTAATAAATACATGTTCAATTAATAAATAATTGTTCCTGTTAGAGTAAAAAAGGATGATAACACAGGGTATCTTTAAAGAAGGCCTGCACTGTGATCGACAAGTCCCTGACGTTCCTCGGTTTTTCGGTCATATTAATGATTTGCTTGTCTAGTGCAGGAGCAACAAACCGATGGGTAATGTCATGGTGGTTACCCCCATTTTATAGTGTAGTCTGTAGGGTAACCTCTAGATGAGCATTCAACAAAACCGTATTCTTTCTCAGGGTGATAGAAAAATAAATGTAAAGTAGGAATGAGCATGTGCACAAATCAGAATAGGAGCAGCAATTAGAACTACTGTCTAAGGCTGTCTGGGGCTGACCTTGGCAAATTCAATCTTGATTGAACCAACGGACTAAATACCTTTGTCTTGTGCCACTGGGCCTAATAATTGTTCTCTAATTTTCCCTGTAGACAAGTATAGCATGTTGCAGGTATTATATGTTTCTCAGGGTTCCCATACTACTGTCCCTGAGTTCCAAGAAAAGTTACTTAGCGAATCAAGACCCTCTTCTGACAGTTAGACTGAGCAGATGGAATAATCTGGCTGAAACAGGTCAATGGAGACCTAAAAACAACATGTGTTTTCACTTTTACTAAGCACTCTTTGACAAGAGTAGGACTAGCTGATTTAAGCTAAATAACTGTGATTAAGGCCTCAGTTACAGCAGTCTAGAGACCAGTTGGTGGCAGCCCGGCAACCACCATTTGCCAAGGAAAAATGTGTATTCCCAAAACCAGCTGGTGAGTGGTTGCAAGAGGTTGCTTGCAGTCACTCAGATTGGTTGCAAAGAAGTACACGTTATTGCACTGAAAACCTAATTTACATGGTGTCACAGGCTGGGTCTCTGACTCAGCGTTTTCAGTTGTATTCTGTATTTTTTTAGGTTCTCATGTTAAGTTTGTGATAAGTTCGTGTGTTATTCTTATTTAGGGTTTAGTGGAGGTTAAGGTTAGCCATTATTTATCATCTGTCTGATTCAGTTGTAAAATATTGGGATGAAACTACTATAAATACATTGAATGTAGTATATTTCTGTGCTTCCACTTACATCTTTATGTTTGTCCACTAGCCTCGTTAGTCTCTCCACCAGGTGGGTGACATAAATGACATCCATGACATCGGTGAAGTGCGCTGCCCTGCTGGTGAAGGCCACCAACTGCTGTCCAAAAGGCTGAGCGTTGCTCGTATTAATAGGTATCTGGAAGAGAAATTAATATATTGTATAGCATGCAAGGATGAACATACCTGCTTGTTATAATAATTCCACAAAAACATCACACAGTTGACAGGATGAATAAAATGAATGAAAATTTCATGGAATTTGTGTAGTTTTGCAAACTTTGTCACTTTAATGTAGGAATCCTGTGAGTAGAAGGTAGAGTAAAACAGCTTGCATATAAATGTTTCACACACAGATCTGGAAATACCTGCAGGCTACAGGTAAATCAAAGCAGTTGGTAGTTTTCAGGGAATATGAACTTGAAATCTTGCTGTTAGGAGCAAGCTGGAAAATTTCGAAATAAGGATTGATTTATGGAGAATTTAAAAAAATAGAAAAGAGAAAAGAAACAGAATCCATGAATGAATCCTGTTTCCCAGCAGTTCTCAGCACTAGTTCTTCACTAATGTTGATACCTGGGTGAGCTCATGCAGCACACGGGTCAGTTCACTGGCATAAGGACACTGAGTGTAGTCCTCCTCAGCCCATCGCCCAGAACGGTCGCAACGTCGCCACGCCTTCTTTTCCGCCCGGCTCGAGGGGTGAGGAGCGCTGCCAGGTGGGTGAGGGGCAGAGCCAAAGGTGGCAGGAGCACAGGGTAGGAAGGCCAGGATGCCAGCCAGCGTCTTTGGCCACCTGCCAAAAAATAGCAGAAATATCAGGATCTACACAAACGGCACCAGATGGCAATTTCATACTCCCTGTACTTAGGAAAGTATTAATTTGCATAAATGATTTACAGCTAGGCTTAATTATTTTGCAGATGACTCCCAGATTCTTGACTGTGAAACATGCGTCTGTCTTATTAATGACTTCTGAATTAATTTTATTTACTAACTTTATTAATTTAGTTTGTTGTCTATTCACTTGGTGCAGTGAAATATTTTTTTGTGTGTTAATTACAAAAGACATTTAAAGGTGTAGTCAACCAGCTTTTTTTGTTTACATGTTCTCCCCTGTGCTTGTGATGGTTTCCTCTGGCTTCATCCCACATTTGAGTATCCAAAGACATCCACATTTACCTCCTGTGGCTGCAGATGTGTGAAAAATAACAAAGTAAATACTCTCGAGGTGATATTTTTGGAAAAGCTGGCTTTGTGGAGTGGCACAGCTTGACCCATACAAAGGTCTGAAAGTCAGGATACCTCATCCTCCACTCTGTACTGAACTGTTCATGTCAACTTCCACAGCATTTTGAAAGAGTGTTACAAAATCGCCTGCGTACCCCATTTAAACATGCACCACAGTGGCAGATGGAGAATGTCAGTGAAGGATTTATATTTCAAGCAGAAACCTGCTCTTGCCTGTTACTCCTAAAGGGAAATTCAAATTAAGTGTTGTTCTTACGCTAATACAAAGTTCACCGAAGACTCCTCTGGAGCAAGAAATGAGACTTTCTCAATAATGTCATCAAGAACCAAGTCCTGGAGCTGCTCTACTGACCAACCTATGATAGGGGCTAGTGTGATTTTACACTGAAATGGATCATTTCCATTTTCTGGGTAATGCCTGTTAGTGTTTCAATAATATAAAGCTTATTAGGGTGTAAAAAGGCAGCCAAACATTCACAGTCCAGGACACTAGCCTGTATTTCGCAGATAACAAAGGAACTCCAGGTTTTGTTTCTTGGCATCGCTGTATATTAAAGGTCTGTGTTTCTGTAGCCTTGGGAAAGAGCAGTTTGTGTTCTCACATATTGATCAATTTGTCAACAATCAAAGAAGGAGCATGTGTCTCATGTTTGTGGTTTTCTGCTACAGGCATCATCAGAATTGTACTTCAGAAAATAAGCTGAAGAAATCTGTAATGTGAAAACAAACGCTTTTGACTTCATCAAAATTAAAATAAAGGAGCAGTGCTCTCAGGAGGCTAGTAATCTGTTCTGAGGGCAGAGACCTGCCATCACACTACTCCCCACCCCATTCTCTTTACCCCCACCTCTCGTCATCCACATTGCTGCTGCAGCTACTTAGTAATAAATGGCATTAATTTCGCCCCCAACAAAGAAGGGGGCTCATTTTCCAGCCCATTACTCCAATGCTCCAGCAGAAACAAAGCCTCTGTGCTTGCTGCAATAGAAGTGGGCTGTAAAGTACAGCAACTACAAAAGAGTGTACACGACAACAGCACACCCACAAGGGAAGAGAGGTGGAGGGTGTGCGTGTATGTATGTGAACAAATACAGCTTCAACGTGGTTACATGGAGTCAAGGACAGCGAGAATGGAGGGCAAAGTAGATGTGTGATGTTTTTCTTCTTTCTATGTGAGACTTTAGTTATTCATCTTAATCTCTATAGTCATGATATAAATCTAGACTACAATGAGCCATAATGTGTGTAGGAGTTTTTCTATCGCACATAACAGTTATTATTAAATAACATGAACTGTCCAGACTCTGCTGTACTAGTGAGCCAGACTTAGAGGAAAGCACACCAGTTGTAAGATGAAACAAAAAGCAGCACGACACCACCTAAATCCAGACTTAAGTACCTCGACTGGGCTCTCTATAGAGGGATAACAATATTCAATTCAATTCAATTTTATTTATATAGCGCCAAATCACAACAACAGTCGCCTCAAGGCGCTTTACATTGTAAGGTAGACCCTACAATAATACATACAGTGAAAAACCCAACAATCATATGACCCCCTATGAGCAAGCACTTTGGCGACAGTGGGAAGGAAAAACTCCCTTTTAACAGGAAGAAACCTCCGGCAGAACCAGGCTCAGGGAGGGGCGGCCATCTGCTGCGACCGGTTGGGGTGAAAGAAGGAAGACAGGATAAAACACATGCTGTGGAAGAGAGCCAGAGATTAATAACAAGTATGGTTGAATGCAGGGAGATCTAATAACACATGGTGAATGATGGTGAATGGTGAATTGAATGGTGACATGGTGAATTTCCATGCTGAAAGATCCACTTCTCGATCAATGTTTGTAAAGATGGGCTCAGGTTATCATCAAGTATTTCTTGGGATGATGCAGAATTCATAACTGAATCTGTGAAAGCAAGTTTCCCAGACAGCAAAGAAATTCCAAACAGTCACTTTGCCCTGCGTATATACTCCACATTCACTGTAAAATTGTAACACTTGGTCTTGTTGCACATGGTTAAATGTATGGCATATTTTTTATAATTGCGCAAGATGATGATGATGATGATTTTTTTAAAATCATTTGGAGATATTTTACCCTACTGGATAGATCTTTCCAGACTCAGACATCCACATCTGAAGGTATTAGAGAGCTATTAGCTTCTTGGTATAATAACTGGTTGTCCTGTCTTCCTCCCCTCACCTCCAACCGGCCACGTCAGATAGCCACTCCTCCCTGACCCTGGTTAAAAGGGAGTTTTTCCTTCCCGCTGTTGCCACATCCTTGCTCATTGTGGGTCGTCTGTTTGTAGGGGTTTTCTCTCTAACACTCTTTACAATATAAAGCACCTTGAAGCAACATTTGCTGTGATTTGGTGCTATATTAATAAAACTGAACTATAAACAGCAGAACCCTGTCTCAAAAGTTCCACCTGTCACACACTAAGGAGGTTTCAATCACTGACATCTAACCTGGAACCACTAACTTAAAGAACGAATATATATAATAAAGCCTATACACCTTGCTTTCCTACCCCACCCCTTTGCTTCCTTGCCTTCCTCATTACACCCAGATCCCTACCCAGCCCTCTCCCTGCCCCTTTGACTGATAACCTTTGCTTCTGACAACCATGACCCCCACCTTCCACAAACAATTTCATACCTCTGCCGGTAACCGCCCACGTAGACTACATCTTTCCAATACACAGGGGGCCCCTGCCAGTGCCAAGTCTCACACACACACACACACACAAAAACCGGACGTCACCACCTCGCCAGCACCAGACCATCTGTGGAGCCTTTGTATGTCGTCGCTGCGAGCCAAGTCACCTTGCAGTTGCACAACTACTTTTACCTCTCACAGGCACCGCACACTTCAATTAGCTACACAGTCAGCAACAATGTGCGTCTTTGTGTGTGTATTTGTATGGCGGCAGGAGGCATTTTCGGTGTGTGTGTGTAGGTGTGGAAGTGTGCTCTGAAGGAGACACTGTAGCAGGAGTGCACAAATACAGGGGGCCAATGTGATTTCAGCCTCTCTATTGAAGTGGTGTAATTGGGAGCATGACCGACAGTGTAGGGACTGGAATGCTATATGTCAGACTAACTGCTTTTAGTGCCTTCTCTCTTTCCCTTTCTCTCTCGTTTGTGCCTCGCATCCAATCGCTTTACATTGCCGGTTTTCACCTCCCACCCCTCCATCCACGTGTCTTTCCTGAATGGCAATGGCAGCTCATTCTTTCCTCAGCCGCACATCCTCGCCAAGACTGCGCGCTGCGTGCAGGGGGTCGGGGCCCGCTCACCTCGACCCGACCCACCCCAAAACGAGGAAAAACAGGTCTTTGTATCAGCTTGTAAGCAAGATCTGAAGTTTCACCCACTCAGCGATGCAGAGGGACCTTGACTTTGACCCCGCGTTGTATCGGGCATCAACCAAAATGGGAGCTGTAAATGCAGAACAGTTTTCATTGAAAAGAATGTTGATCACCAGATAGGCCAAATTGTCTGAAAACACCCCTCCTACAAGGTGTTTGTTCACATTCTCACTTTCTCTTATTTTATTAGAGTGCTCGCTTCTTGAAAAGTAGCGATAATGCTGCGGCACTGTAAAAAAAAATTAGACCTTTCGGAGAGGTAGCCCAGCGAAGCTTAGCACCTAATCCACTTAGAAACCCTGCCCTCGAGTCCTTCTCCTTTCTTTTTCTTTTTCCTATGTCTTGTTTACCTCGAATGCCTCCCTCGCTGCGACTCAAATCTGTCTCAGTTTTTATGCCCCCCGCCCCTTCCCTCCCAATCCTCTCTCCCTCTGTGTGTTTCCTTCTCTCAGATCTGTGACAGATAGAAAGAGGACTACAGGGCCACGGAGTGGAGGCTGTGAAAATCTCACCACACTTTTAATGACTTTTAATGAGATTCATAAAACATGCAGAAACTTGCAGAAAAAGGGAGAGCGTGCGAGGGAGAGAGAGAAAGAAACAGAGGGAGGGAGTGAAAGCGAGAGAAGGAGAGAAAGCAGCACCGCCCGCCACCAAGCTGACAGCGAGCAGGCTTGACATTTGGCCTCTCGTAATTAGGGAAGTGCCAGATTCCGTCCCACTAAATCTCAGCTCAAAATCATTATTCTCGACGGTGTTGACTCCGCAATGTCCGACCCGCTTAAGCCCTCCTCTGTGCTTTTTTGTCGCCCCCCCACCACCACCACAGCCCACCACCCCACTCCCCCTCTCCCCCGTAAATATCGCAGCCAAAATTACATTACAGTTTTGCGCTTGCCTCCCCCTTAATTGCTTGCCCTCCAAACACAATCTGCTTTGGCAATACATAAGATGGTATGTGAGTTAACAGCGACAGTGAGTTGGCAGCGAGGCAGCTGAGCGGCGGTCTGTGAAAAAAAGGGAGCACTAAGACGAGGAGATAAAGTGTGGAGGAGAGCTGGAGAGGAGCTGATCACACACAGACAAGCTGGGGAGCAGCAGACAGATGCCATGAGAGCACGGCTGTCATCCGCACAGCCAGGATGGAGGGAGGAGAGGGAAGAGGAGTGGAAGGAGAAAAGTAAAGGAAAGAAGGGGGCAAAGAAGGCTACTGAAATGGAGAAAACTGTAATGAGAGGAACGAAATGGACGTGGGATGGAGGAGACCAGGGAACATTTAGGTAACGGGAAAAAGAGAAACGAAGAAGAAACTTTTAGGATTCAGAAAGACGGAGTTTAAATGTGAAGTAAACGCAGAACGCTTTCACTTTCTTTTTCTAAAAACTCGTGCAGTGATTGACAAAGGACACATATATAATGCATCCTGACACTTCACGGTGCAATAATAATAAA
>VOQK01000484.1:0-10325 GCA_015052645.1 Benitochromis conjunctus | reverse complement strand
CAGCAGGTCTCGATTGTACTGGCATCATTCTGATTTCTCTGTAGTCTGAAGACAATGGCTGGAAAGAAATCTGTAGCCATTATCTTCATTCAATTACATTGAATGAAGATTTGTAGCCATTTAATTACATGTAATTGAATGTCTAGAGAGAAATCTGTAGCCATTAAATTACAAGTAGCTGATGTATATGACTACATCAGCTACATATAATTTATTGTGCAGTGATGGTTAAGCTTGATGCCTCACAGCAAGATAGTACTAGGTTTGAATCCTGCAGTCAGCTGAGGACCCCCCCTCCCCACACACACACAACGAAACAAAAAAAAAAATTAAGATGCTCATTTTTTTTTTTGACAACTTATTATAATTTACCACCTGTCCGGAGGTGCTTCGAGATAGCTCCACAGGAGGAAATAGCTAGCTATTTGCATTGAGAGTAAGCTATAGTTGCAGCTTCCACTACAAGTGAACAGATGTGATATCAGGAAAGAGGGGAGCAGAGATAGGAAGATTAAGATCAGTTCAAACCGGTCATGACATAAGCCTCTCCAGATAGGGGTGAGATGGCAGGATTATCCAACACAATAAGAACAGCTAATCAAAGCAACAGGCTGGAGAATTCAGATGAGGAATTTTAATGAGGACTGATAAATATTAATCCTTGTGGCTGGATTAAAGAAATATATGTATGGCACTGCTACTTTAATTTATTTTACATAAGCAGTGTGATGAATATGTTTGTTAGATTCACAACAGGTTGAATTGTTTTTTTAAACTGTCAGACCAACAGATGTAAATACTTCACTTCAGACTCTAATTAACTGAAGTCTTTGTATCCATACGTAACTAATTAAAGGTGCAATACTATGAGCAGTTTTGTCATGTACATAACAAACATAAAACCGAGAGGCTGTTGCTCTCTTATGTTCAGTCGGACTTTGCAGTGGTTACGAATCGGGTTTGAAACCCATTTGTGACTTACACTTGAGCTGACTGTTGTGTCAAAACAAGCTTAGGTTCAGCTTAAACTCGGCTAAACTGGTGAGTTGACAGGTTTGTCAGAGTGCCTCATCATCATGTGTTGATGTGTCAAATGGCTCGCTGCCATGCAAACGGAAAGAGTAAGTGTCTTTGTAATCATCAGTTGTATTGCTGTACTACTGTCACTGATATTCTTGTGATTTGCACTGTTTCCTGCAATGTTTTCTGTGTTGTGCATGTTCCCATTTTGTTGTGCAATGAATAAATATGAGTGAATGATTACACAGAGAGTGCTGTAGACGTGATTGTGTGTGCCGAGATTGCCGTGCTTGACGGTAATATGACAGTTCAATGCAAAACCATGAACCACCACGAAGACTTTAGGGATAGAAAGTAGATTCAAGACATACAAACAGTCTAAAACATCATTTCTAATGGCTTTTGAGCAATGGATCAATGGACAGCATAGTTGTCCTTCATGTTTTTCTGCATTTCTCCAATCTTTCTCATCATATGTGTGTCTTTTTTCATTCTTTCACAGCTGTTGGCACTGCTGTATGTGTTTTGCTTTTTGATGTTGCCTGATTAGGCATGTCTCTCACTCATCATTTAACTATTGCTGTCATTAATGGAATTTGATAACATCAGCACAACACGAGCTAACTCGAACTCGATCAGAGGTCTAACTAGTCAGAGGAACACCCCGGCATGTTTAGTCTATCGAAACTGAAATCCAAATGGAGTGATCATCTGGGATTCAGGGGTTTGTTATACAACTTACAAAGACCCAAGCTTACCAAACTGAATGTATTTATACAACAATTTGACATCATTGTTAATCATTTATACATTTCTTGTTCAAAATTTTATAGTATTTGATGTAATGTCTCATGTTGATGTGTTGCTGATCAAAAAGCCTTTTTCGATATGGAAGAAAGTTAAAGACTTGTTTGGTTTTCCTAAAGGAGAAAGCAAGATAGCAAGACAAAAGTGGATAATTTCTGTTTTGAAGTCCAATAACAGACAAAGAACAACCTGTTTTCTTCTGCATAACACTTTACATTAGTCGTTATCTTTGCCAACAGAGCCTAGTACAAAGGATCTTTGATGAGTGTAATGTTAAAAGATGCAGCCGTTCCAGCTATAAAGGGCAGTAGTGAGTGAGCACTGTAAACTGTGAGGAATATTTTCGCTGAAGTCTTTGTTTTATTTTCATATATGAAATGAATCAGCTTGTGACTAACAGACTGATTCAAACAAAAAATGAATTAAAAGGCTACATCAGTACAAGGTAAATAAAGATGAATAAAAAGCAACTTTGAGTTAAAATGCAAAGCTGCTCTTATAGAGTCCAGTTATGAAAATGGAAAGTTGAAAATAAGAATCATAGGACCACTTTCAGAAATAATTGATTGCAACACATGATTTTAAAACTATAAAAACCTATATATAAAATACATATATAAAATCTATTCTTGCAACATCCCAAAAAGCCTTATTTTTTTTTCAAATGATGACTTTTCAGATGAGACCTGTTTGAAATTTCATTTCAAACAGAGAGGTACATTTCCTCTCAGAATTGTTGGTGATACAGCTGTAAACAGGAATAAAGCTATTTACGAGGCGTTTGAAGTGGCCCCTATTCTAGCTTTCATGTTTTGTTTTTATGCAAAACTGGCAGTGTTTTGTTTTCCATAGGCGATTATCCATCCATCCATCATCCATCCATGGATTTCCTGGTACTTCTTCTGGTGTGGGTCACAAGGTCAGAAGTCTTGGTAGAGACGCCCAGACCGTCCTCTCCTCGGCCACTTCATCCAGCTCATCCAGGGAGACATTGATGGTCCCAAGTACAGTATCTGCATCACTGCAGATGCTGTACCATCCACACTCCCCTCATTTGTGAACCCACTTGGAGCAGCAATTCGTTTGTGACCTGGAGTGAGCGCTCCATCCTTGAGATAGATAAAAGAAGGATAAAGGGTAAAGAGCTTGGCCAGTGTTTAACATTTCTCCTCCTGGATCTGAGATTTAACTAACAGGCGGTCTCTCCTCTCCTCCACTCTGGGATAGACTTTCCCAGAAAGCTTGAAGCATCCCTCCTAAACTGGAGCACATCCTCTGCTCCCCCTTTTGGAAAAGAAGGGAGGAACCCTGATCTGCCAGTCCAGAGGCACTGTCCCCAACTTCCATGCAATACTACAGGAGTGTCAACTAAGACAGCTCAACAACATCCAGAACCTTGAGGAACTCTGGCTCAGGAGTTACCACCACAACACGCACACACTACTTTACAGCCACAGCTTTTTCTACAGCATCTTCATCAATGGAGTTTCATTAATGAATGTGTGAATCATGGTCCAATCAGTTCGATGTCCCCAACCTTCCTCATAATGAAGTCAAACCTCTGCCCTCACTAAATCTCGTCCCCTGCCACCTGATCCAACTCATCAGCAGGTGGTGATTAGTTGACAGCTCTGCTCTTCTCTTTAACTAAGTGTCCAAGACATGTGGCTGCAGGTCCGCCTATCACCAAGGGCAACTCCATCGTGGTCCGAAGCCTTTTCAGGTGAGCCTGACTATATCTTGCCAGTACTTTTCAACATCAAGCACTAGGTCAGCTTTCTTCCCCACCAGAGAGGTGACGTTCCATATCACTAAAGCCAGAACCACTGATTGGACGAGTGGTGGGTTCACAGGAAGGCTGGCCCACGTATTTCTTATGTCTGTGCCTGGCCGCGTGTCCTGGGCTGAGTCCTGGCCACCAGGCACTCCACTGTGAGGTCTTTGGTAAAAGACCTTTGATAAAGAATTTTCAAGCAAAAGGGATTATCCTCTTAAAGCCCATTTGAGTCCTTGAAGGAAATACAGTGTCAGCCTGAGTTCTTACACAGTGCACAGTATAGTTTGTCTGTCTGTCTGTCTGTGTCTAGTACAGACACACTGTAAACACCTGTGCTGTGTTGCTGACCACCTGTGCTATACCATCCTGGTTGAATCATTTTCATTATTAGTCTTTAATTGACTGTGCCCTTTGTAAAATCCAGATCATTTTGTAACTCTTCATCTAGAAGGTGTTTAATGAGTTTCTATACTGGTGAAACCCTGAAATCCTTGAAATCTACATTTAACCTCACAAATATTAACATATTTAACATATGTTAGATTTCATGAAGCTCATAAAGGCACGAGCTATGAATAGCACACCATTTCAATATTTAATTCTCTTTTTCAGGCTGAAGGCCCATGACCTTATCATGTTGTTTTTGGGTGTCAATGCAGTGAAATGAGCTGATGTTTTGGTATTATTTTTGAAGAGGCTAATAGTTGACACAGCTTGAATTGCTTAAAAGTGTTTGTGTGTGATTAATTTTTTGCATAATATATAACCCAGTAACCATGGAAATATGTTTAATTTGCTGTCAAAAAACATAACAGTTTCATTTGAATTGAAATCACTGCAGTGTGCGAAACATAACAAAACTTATGTTGACAGCTTTTAACCTTCTTAATAAAAATCCTAACGTTTCCTAAATCATACACACTGTTATGAATGAGAGGTATATGCAGTGAGAGAGGTGACGGAATTTGGGACAGTCATAAACAATAAAACACTTTTTAAACCTTTATTTAACCACAAAGTGAAACTTTTGAGATTAAGAATTGAGTATCTGGACAGCATTAACTGACCCTGGGGGGAACAAACCTGAACTCCCAGAGAGAGTGCATACAGAGAACATACAAACCCAACACAGAAGGGCTCTACCTGTGTTTGAAACCAGGACTGACATGCACTGAGGCAACGGCGCTAACAACTGAGCCACCATGTTGCTCAGCTGGAACCTTTCTGCAGAATCAGTCAGCATAAAACAATACAACCCAACAGCAGCATAAAATGTGAACAAACTTAAATTGGAAAAAAGTGAAGCTACTGTATGAACATTGTTTCTCAGAAGCAGAGTTGACATAGTTAAAACTTGTAAATGAGGAACAGACGTTTTTAGTTTTTAAATCTCTGTAAGACTCCGATGTGTCTGTGTGGAAGATCATCAAGAATGTCCTAAAAGCATATTTGAAAAGTGGAATTTTAGAATAGGGAAAAATAGTTCTGTAGGCAGAAGCGCCTCCCTATTTAAAAATGCATTAGGAAATTTTGACGTCTCTTGTATTAATCTCGCATTCATCACATTTATCATTAATCCAACATTACTGCAGATTTTATGTTACAAAAAACAAATTAATCCTAAAAAACAAAAGTATTCAAATAAATATGTATATATATTTTTGCTTCTGATGACAACTTAAAATGTTTTTTTTAATTAAATATTCAGTCGTATATCTGTCTTACACAATAAAATTGATTCCAATGTAAAAAAAACTAAACTAAACTAAAATAAATCTCCTTTTTAGATCCTCAATATGTATGGCAAGCTCGCCTGCTGTACAGAAATTACTAAATGAAGTATATGCGTTCACTAATCTGTTGTCCATTCAGGTATGACGTGTAATCCGGCTCTTTGCCTTGTGATTCCCTGCTGGTGCACTTAGCACTGACCAAGCATCTATGGTGAATCCCCGCTGTAAATTCCTTATTAATTCATATTGAATATGATACTTGAGAATCCCACTGGGTGTTACAGTTGACAATGCAGGGCTGTTGTCTGCCACACTGCTGTCCTGGTAATATTGATGGCTGTCATCCTGTGGATTAGAGAACGGATAGAATGATGAAGGATACGTGCCGTTTTCCAGATTAGGATTGACCTGCTTTAAAACATAATGATGATTTCTTCTCATCCGATTAAAGCCCCCAACTGACCTAAATTATTTTGCTTTCTCTGCATTAAATTTAAACATATCTGACTTGGTAGCATGAAAAATTATTAGATTTATATTAATTTAAGAAGTCTGTTTTATTGAAATGACCCCAAATCTTTAATTTATTCAGGACTGTGCTCTTTCAGACTGTATTTGTTGATTGGTAAGTGGCTGTCTCTCACAAGACACATCCTAACCACACACAAGACACTATTCAGTGATCACACATTTCGAATGCTACCAGTCCGTTGAATAGGTCTTCATCATTTGAAACCACAATAACCTGTCTCTGAGAGCTCTCTTACTGCTATACTTATCATACGCAGTACAGAAATTGAAGCTAGACCTTAAACCATATTAGCCCTTTGATAGGTGAACTATCCAGGTTGTACTTTTCTGAAAAGTTAACTGAGGTCAGACCTCAGCAGACCCTGTACTGCATAAGCAATTAAGAGAATGACTGGATGTGGATTTTATTCATTTGAATGTTTCTATAACCTTCAATTAAATTTTACACAAATATGTACTGTAGACATTTTATAGCAATTTTCTGTTCTATTTTATGTTCACTAGTACACACAATGCTATGAAAACTATTTGTGCACTTCCCGATTTCTTATTTTTTTGCATACAGTATTTGTCATTCATTGAGAGATTTGAATGATAATCAGTAAACAATGAATAATTTGTATTTGTATATAAGATTCACACCATCAAACAAACGTTAATAGGTGAAGATAACCTGAGTAAATACAAAATACACTTTGTCTCACATTCAGCCCATTCAGTAACTAGCCTGTGTATTGTAGCTGATAAGAGTCTAAGACTTAAGGTTTTGCTAGTTAAACTATATAATCTGAATGAGGTCTCTGGGGCTATGTCATGCTTGTCGCTGGGTTGCACAAGCTTGAGTAGGCTAGTGCAAAAGGTCAGTGCTCCACTAAAGACAAACCATCAACCCTTCTGTTATTCCTAGTTCATTTTTCAGGACAACAGCTGTTGCTGTTATTTAAGTTATTATATTTTAGCTTGACTGACTGGAGGTTTATAATCAGAAAGTAGCTGGTTAGTATGCTAACTTCAGGAGAGGTCTATGCAACACAATACATAGATGTCTTTTATAATTTCTGGTGGATAATTTACAAATCATACATTTAGGGCTCGACTCCCAAAAGGCTACTTTCTTCCAATAAGTCAAAACCCACTTCCTCTGAGCACAGGCTCATCCTTTAGCCAGTGTGGAAATATTCGTTCTTGGCTGTGATCATAGCTTCTCAAATCCTTTCTTACACTTTTGAGTCTGAAAAATAATCTAGAGGATGAGATAAGACATGAGATAGATTTCCATGAACATCTGCTAAAATAGGGATGCTGGTTAAATATTGCCAGCATTACTGCATGTTTAGTCACCTAATGGTAGCTTTAGTCTTTCAGTCACAAGCAGTATACAACAATTCTTCTATATATGCCTCTGTTGTTTGTGTATGGGTAAGAAATGCATTAAAATGTGAACTGAAGCGGAAAATATTTTCTGTTAGGAAATAGCAAATGCACGGTTGCTAGTGAAATAGTACTCTGATATTGCCAGGGGAAAAGAAAACATGACAAGCCTTGTCATGAAAGTAGAAAAAACAACTTAAGAGCAAAACCCAGCTATATGCCTAAAGGTATTATATATTATATTATTTGTCACTTCAGCAGTTCGGAGTATGAAGATTAAACAAAAAGGAAAAGCACATTATTATGCCTAATTTTGTATTTTGTAACAATAATATTTAATTTCCAAAGCCTGTTAATCAAAATCAGGCCCAATTTAACTATTTCCCAATGCTGTTGTGCAAAATGTACCAGAATTCAAATTATTTATGTCTAAAACAATATTTGTCATGACCACAGGTTAAGCTCATTGTTATAAAGTACTAACGTACAAGCAAATGCTTCTTTATTTTCTTTTTTGTCCTATGCAGCGCTGCAGGCAACATATGATAAACATTTCTGAAGTTAATGGGACAAGAATAAAGAAAATTAAAAACATTTAAATGACCTGAATCGGACCTCAGCAGATCTCTGCAATACTCTACAATACTATTAAATAGGGGTTCCATAGAGTGACATAAAAGTGATAGCATGAGAACATCTAACAGCAGATCAGCAACAGCAGTGCTCATGCAGCGTCTGCACAGCAGGCAGTCAGATGCTATAACCACCTTTGTTTTGGAAGGTCTTAATACAATTCACTGTTCAGCAATTTGTTTGATATTTGCGTGTTTGGATGTCTGTATTTTAATAAAACCACATATCTAATTTCATATTATAGACTGTATATTAAAGACGTAGCCTTCACCCACTGTGAAGCTGAATAATTACCTGGTCTCTAAATTACTAGTACCAGTAGAGCAATTTGATGATAATAAGAAGCTTCGCTGGAAATTTGTACTTCTTTATTTATAGTATGTGTTCACATTTGTGAAGGGTCATTAAAGTTTGCTTCATAACCAGCGAACAAAGAGTGCCAGAAGTTAATTTAAATGTGCCGAGCAGGCACTGTGTGCATGCAGTGTTACTTTATGGTTGAATTCTTTATCACTGAGACTACCCATCGATTTGAACCCAACTATTTTTTGTTTGTCTCATTATGGTAAAGGAAACAAAGAATGGAAGGAGAAAGTGTGTAGAGCCCTTTTTGATACAGATTACCTTCTCTTGGCTGTTTTAAGTAATGTTTTCTTTACAGTATAATATTAATAATATTTAACATGTCATACCTCTATCTATCCACTTTCTACTGCTTATCCAGGGCTGGGTCATGGGGGCAGCAGCCTAAGCAGAGAAGCCCAGACCTCCCTCTCCCTGGCCACCTCCTCCAACTTGTCTGGATGAACACCAAGGCATTCCCAGGCCAGCCAAGATAAATATAATCTATCCAGCATGTCTTGGTTCTGCCCCAGGGCCTCCTCAAGGTAGCAAATGCCCAGAACACCTTAGCCAGCAGGCATCCTTGTCAGAATTCCAAATCACCTCAACTGGTTCCTTTCAATGTGGTGGGCTAGTGGCTCCTTTCTGAGCACTGGGTGATGGAACTCCTCACCCTATCTCTAAGGGAGAGGCCAGCCAACCTTTGGAAAAAGGTCATTTCCACCACTTCTATCCATGATCTCGTTCTTTCAGTCATTACCCACAGCTTGTGACCATAGGTGAGGGTAGGGACATAGACCGACCGGTAAATCGAGAGCTTCACTATTCCACTCAGCTTTCTCTTCACCACGCTGGACCTGTGCAGCGTCCGCATCACTGCAGCTGCAGTACAATCTGTCTGTTGATCTCTCGCTTCTCTTTCCCCTCACTTGTGAACAAGACCCCGAGATACTTAAACTCCTCTACTTGGGGCAGTAACTAGTCCCTGACCCGGATTGGGCACTCCACCCTTTTCTGGCTGAGGACCAAGGCCGCAGACTTGGAGGTACTGATACTTATTTCCGCTTCTTCACATTCAGCTATGAACCACTCCAGTGCGAGCTGGAGGCCACCAACTGATGAAGCCAACAGAACCACATCATCTGCGAAAAGCAGAGACTAGATTCTGAGACCACCCAAGTGGGATGGACTCTCCTTTCCAGCACCCTGGCATAGATTTTCCCAGGGAGGCTGAGGAGTGTGATCCCCCTATAGTCTGAGCACACCCTCCCGTCCACCTTCTTGAAGATGGGAACCACCACTCCAGTCTGCCAATCCAAAGGTACCATCCCTGATTTCTACGCAGTATTGTAGTGACGGGTCAACCAATACAGCCCTACAACATCCAGCGCCTCAGAGACCTACCCCCTGGTGATGGACGAGTGTCCTCCACGTCTCAATACTCTGCTTTCACTACAGAAGAAGTGTCAGTGGGATTAAGGAAGTCCTCAAGGTATTCCTTCCACCACCTGACAATATCCTCAGTCGTCATACCTCACTTGTTTAACATCTACAAAAACTTAAAAGCTGTGTCCGAAAACCTCGGCCGCAGCCTTTGAAGGACCCGGCCTTCGCTGTCTGCGTGGGCCGGGTCCTTCAAAGGCCGAGAAGTCCGGAAGTGCGAGGCTTGAGAATTCGGACGGCCTAGCCTTCAAATTTGCGTCCCCAGCTGTTCCCGCCCTTACCGCTTCCTCCTCCTTGGTGAAATGAATTGAATAAACTCAGCCGTGTGCTCCTTGCTATCTAAAGTATAACAGGACACTGGAGTAAATTCTCCACCATCTCACACTTCTGTTTAATCAGTTTTCTGGTTGACGCTTATTCAGCTGATCGATCGCGGATCGCGATCGATCAGCTGACAGCGATCAGCTCGACCGCGGGGGTTTTGAAAATGTACGGGGAGTCCGCTGTTTTCGCCGGCTCTAGTGAGCCTTGAAGAGCGGCTCAGCTATGGAGCTACTGGGTAACAGACGTCTCCGAAAACGTCAGAGCACGTTTGCAAATACGCGATGTCTTGATAAACCAAGCAGATATTTGAAGTTTACACAGCTACTTTCTCGCCTGAAAATATC
>VOQK01000476.1:3389-14253 GCA_015052645.1 Benitochromis conjunctus | reverse complement strand
CCACTTGCTGATGTTGCTAAATCTGTGGAAGCTCCGCCATAGCCACCACCAAACAATTCAATTATTTTTACACATTTGGGCTTGTTTCTTTTTGGCCCTAATTTTTTCTGTACCTCCTTTCCTTTTTTTGTTCTCCATTTTCTTTAGTTCGTCTAAAATTGTTAAGCAAGGGGGCGGGTGCATCCGACCTCCTCGGCTGTAATTGGTCCAGGCCAGAGTCGATCATGACCAATTGCCCAATCCAACACCTTTCATTGTTTATACCCTTACAAAAAAAAAAAAAATCGATCGGCCCATAAAAACAAAAAATCGCCATCGGGCATACCGGGCCAGTCCAGCTATGATAATAACAATGGTAAAATACCAAGTCTTTTCAAGTAAACAGGTTCAAGTCCAATTCAAGTCCCAAGTCATTAGTGTACAAGTCCAAGTCAAGTCCAAGTCTTATAACATTTTTTCAAGTCAAGTCTAAAGTCATAAAATTAATGACTCGAGTCTGACTCGAGTCCAAGTCATGTGACTCGAGTCCACACCTCTGGTAAAAACCTTACAGTATTTGGAAGAAAATCAAAACAATCAAATGACCCCCTATGAGCAAGCACTTGGTGACAGTGGGAAGGAGAAAAACTCCCTTTAAATAGGAAGAAACCTCTGGCAGAACCAAGCTCAGGGAGGGGCAGCCATCTGCTGTGACTGGTTGGGGGTGAAGGGGAAAGAGAATAGAAAAGAGAGCATATGGAGACAGAGGGAACGAGAAGACAAGGATTTAATGACATGCTGCAGTGGGATATAAACATCTGAGGAGTGAAAAGAGCTGAATGGAGGAGAAATGCTCAGTACATTCCATGAAGTACCATAAGTAAGTGGTTCAGTGTCACCTACATAAATATAGGCTTCATCAAAAAGGAAAGCTTTGAGTCTAACCTTAAATTAGCGAGGGTGTCTGTCTCCCACATGTAAACTGGGAGTTGGCTCCATAGTAGAGGGGTCTCAAAGCTGAAGGGTCTGCCTCCCATTCTACTTTTAGAGATCCTAGGAACCACAACCAAGCCTGCCATGTGAGAGCATAAAGGTGGTCATAACAAACATTGTCTTTCAAGCTTGTTAGAATTGTATAAACTCTGTTTTTGTCTTATATGCTGTATTTCTATATATGTGTGCACATATTTCAATAAATGCTGGCACCTATCTCCCATTTTCGTAGCAAAATACAAAGAAAAAAAGGATGGCTCAAGACTTTTGCCCAGTACTGTACTTTAAAAGCGTATTTTTTAATATTGACACTAATTCGGGTACACAGAAGACATTCTCTCATTAGTTAGATAAAGTCTATGTCCTGGTAAGACAATTAGGTAAACCTTTACCGTGAATGAAGTCACTTGATGAAACTGAGTTTAAAGGCAAATTATTATCGTCTCTGGGGATTCAATTTAGGATGAAACCGTGTGTGTTTTATCCCAGGTGGTCTGAGATTTCCTCTACATTCACAATCAAAAGTAAGTTGCAATTAGCTCATATTTCCTGTCCTTCAGTCGCCTCACGTAGGAAGTGATGCAGTGGTGTTTATACCAAGCTGCAAGGCTCAATGAGTAGCACGAGCAGGAATGCAGCACTGGCACACAAATCTGTTGGTAGCAATTTAATCGTGTGCTGCCCACACATCTAGCAGTATCATGGCAAATACTGTACGATCCTTTTCATTCTTCAACACACCCCCTAATGATTACAGTGTTGTTGTTATTGTGACCCATATTTTCGGTGGAGATGGGATGTGTGCAGGAAGCTGCGAAGAATATGTTCTGTGTTCACGCAGGTCCACAGGAATGTTATTTTTTGGTGCCGGGCTGGTCCTGACCACAGATTTGGGGGGGAGGGCAGGGAAAGTTTGGAGGAAATGGCTGTAGAGAACTCCTCCTATGTCTAACTCTGCATTCCTCCTCTGTGCCCTTCTCTCCACGTTTTCGAGCGAAACCCTCTGCAGGGAAAGAAAAAGCAGAGACAGAGGAAAGCAGCCACTAGAGAAAAGTATCTGAGGATCTCTGAAGGCTCTCAACTCCAACGCTTTGAAACGGGTAAGAGGTTTTTCACAAGAACGCTTGTTAAGTAGGATTATACAGATGTGATCAAAGAGTAACAAAATACTTTTCTGAGCTTTTATGAAGTTACACTTTCTGTTTTAATCTTGAGGTATGCTGGAGTTTTGTACAGTATACCTTCTTTTTGAATCGTCTGAGATTTAAGAGCAACATTTCCCTGTAATACCAGAACAATACAGACTCCTGGCAGGCTAAGGACACAGTGAAGTGTGCCAGTTTAAACAGGCATGCAATTTACAGACTCATAAGGTGACAAATCAGATTAAATTTTTAATTTTATCCATTTCTAATGTTAAAAGGTAGAAAAAAAATCACTTAAAATGAGAATTTCTAATGATAGTGTGCAGGCTTTATAGAAAAAAAATATAATTTTATCCAGATGTGTTAGTGAACTGAAACTGAAGTGAGTGTTACTTAATGATGTAATTTCCCCTTTGAGCTTCCCAAATGTTCAGGAAAGTGTTTATTTTCCTCTCTTCTGTTACCGCAGTGACTTTTATTATTCACACAGAGGAAAGACTTAAAGTTTTTAATAAATTCACTGACTTATCAAAAGATTTAAATTGTTTTACTTGTTTTGTGCTTTAATTTTTTTTTGACTCAGAGGCCTGTTCACAAAAAAATGCTTCAGCATCATTGATCATTTGACAAACTGCTAAAAACGTTATACGTTAATATGATTTTCATGCTTTGTGCATTTAAACGTTGGACGTTTATGTCCAGATTTTAAAAAGTGGAAGCCACATTATTATGAGCTTAAGGTTTTCATACTACATGTTTGTTTACAGATGTTACAGGGTGCAGATGTTTTCATGTGCCCCTCAGAGACTGGATAGAGTCTAAAGATAGGGAGCGACTCCCCTGCATCCACTTCCTTCTGTGTGGCGTGCCTGTGCCTTGATAAATGAGCAGAGATTGTCAGTGAAGATGCCCAGAGGCAGACAAAGAGTCCAGTGTCTCAGGCCACAGAAATCTGCTGGCCACTTTAAATAACATAAAAAAAGAAAGGAAAGAGGAGTGTTCACTGACTAATTATAAACTCTTTTGTTAATTAATCATGTTACTTTGTCACAAACTTCACAGGGTCGGTTGCACACCCGATTCTAGGCTTGTCCTCACATCTCAGAATAACCATGGTCTTCCTGCTCGTCTCCTTAGTCGTGCTGCATTTGGTCTCCTTGGCCATGCTTGTCATTGCCACCCTTGAGAAGGTGAGACGTGGAAAATGGTGTTAAATAATTTACCCTCTTCTATCAACAGATGTCACTGTTACACTGTATGTTATATGAAGAGTACTGAGCAAAAGAATGGTGCTTCTCAACATACCAACTGTAGATTTGTGCAATGTACCTTTCTGCATATTTGTCTTAATTAACTGTGTGACTAAGCATACTTTTAATTTCTTTCTGTCTTTCTTTAGACGTGGTGGGTTTGGACAGAATCAGAAGTCGCCAACCTCTGGCATTACTGCAGGTATGACAATGCCACAGAAGCCTGGTTGTGTTCTACTACCACTGAAAGTGGTAAGAAAGTATTTCTAACTTCATATTTTTAATTTCCTTTCTGCATCACTGACTCTTGCATAACGGTTCAAAGCTTCATAGTGAGCCATGCGCTTCCTTTAACTTGTTCTTCCAGAGTGGCTGCAGTCTATCCAGGCCCTCATGGTCCTCTCTGTGGTCTTCTCCTCAATCTCCTTCCTGGTTTTTCTGGGTCAGCTGTTCACCATGTCCAGAGGAAGCCTCTTCTACTTCACAGGCCTCTGTCAGGCCTTTGCAGGTTTTTAAAGACTTCTTCTTTTTTTGGAAAGAGTAACCTGTGAGAATTTTGCATTTTCACTCTCTTATGGCCTTGACAGCTTAGCTAAACTTGTATTAATTGGACTGGACACTTACATTACATTGATATGATTATTCAAAACAATTGATTTCTTATTTTTCCCAAACTTTTTGAATCATGCTTTTCTTCCTCTACATGGTAGAAGTTTGAGAACATTTTTAGTTTTCTTATCATCAAACCGTTTTCTTATCTCATCTGCACTTCAAAACATCAATAAATTGGTCTGACAACAGTTTGTGTAGCCCGATG
Organism: Benitochromis conjunctus; assembly: GCA_015052645.1. Classification (NCBI taxonomy): domain Eukaryota; kingdom Metazoa; phylum Chordata; class Actinopteri; order Cichliformes; family Cichlidae; genus Benitochromis; species Benitochromis conjunctus. Next base: position 10,069 of record VOQK01000476.1, on the reverse strand, counting down.
GTTGCAATTACAATCAAAGCAACTGCACGATTCACACCTTTAAGGCGTGGCTCACTAGAGCACCACTGTGTGTTAAACCACAAATTCAGTATTAGATCCTGTCTTATTACCACTTGCTTAAAACAAAAACAAAAAAGTGTTTTTAACCTTTAAAAATCAACTTATTATGTTTTTCCTTATTCTTTGCTGATACAGTGGCGCATGCTCATGAGCTAAGTTTCAGATAATGAGGCAAAAGTATGTACAAATAATTCCTGTAAGCCTCAGTTAGTAGATGTTCAGATAATCCCTCAGTGAGAGTTTATATTCCAAAGATGGTCATCTGAGGCACAGAAGCCCCTGCCACCTGCTGTCAGAACCTTTGGTTTGGGACAGACAGCCAATCAGAACAGACCAACAGACAATCTTTTTGATTTTTAGAAATATATATATGCTGCATCTTTAGAAGCCAGTGAGATGGAACAGAACAGGCAGCTCATGGAGGTTGGAAAGTACTGATATGTCAAATGTCCTGCATGGCTCTTAATAAAAGAGAAGACTGTAGATGAGCAATGATATTTAAAACCTTAAAATGATTGTATTGACATTTTGGGGAGTCATCATAGATGTGCATTAAAGTGACAATAAATTCCTCACCCCCCACCACCTTCGCTGAGCCTTTAGGGCTCAAGATCCTGAGGAATTCTGCTAAATAAATGAACTTAAACATCAGTTAGTGTGAATAAATGTATCATCATCTCACCTGATGACTGTCACTCTCTAATTTGGGTTTTAAAATGTGATTTTTTGTTTATTTATTTTAAAAACTTTTGCAGGTTTCACGGACTTTGCCGCTTGCCTCATCTTCACCTTCCACAGAAAGGAGATTTTAGATGACTCTAGAGTCTTGAACAAAGGACGCTTTGGCTACTGTTTCATCCTGGCGTGGCTGTGCGTCCCCTTGCTTCTCGTGAGTGGAGTCCTGTACGTTCACCTGCGCAAGAAGCAGTGAGCCAAGAAGCAGCGGAAATGAATGCACCTTATTCAGAGCCCGATAACCTTATCCGTCTCTCCCTCTCTTTCTCTCCATCCGCTCTTCAGTTAAGAGTAAGCACACATGATGAGGAAATAAGATGACTGAAAACAAAGTGCTCCTTTAAACGGAACAGCTCAGTCTTCTTGCTCCTGCGTCAAGGGTCTTCAAAGTTACTACAGAAAAATTGAGTGATGGTGTTAACGTGGAAGTATTTTTTTTTAACACAAGCAAATACGTGTATAAATTGCTGTGTTTAATGATTATATATATATATTGTATGCAATAAAAATGTACGCAATAAAAGGAAACGCACTCAGAGCTGGGCTAAAGAGCATTCTTGTGTTTTAAAGGGTTCAGTCTGTGTGGGCTTTCCTTTGTTTCTCAGTAAGTCCTTTGTGTGTAACACAGAGGAGGTTTCATCTAATGACATAACGTTGCGGCTGCAAAAATGTTGCAGCCGCAAAAAACATGCCACAAATTGGTGAGCAATTAAATGACAAAGAGTTGTAATTTAATTGCTCACCAATTTGTGGCATTCGCTGTTTATCTTTCAAAGAAACCTCAGGAATTTTTCAACAGAACCGCACAGCAGAAGAGGAAAAAGAAATCAGCGGTAACACAAACAGCTTCGTTAAAGCACTTCCAAAGAAGTCTAAATGAAACTGCTTACAGATTGCACCTATCACCTTTTGATGCAGAGCTAGATACAGTATTGCACGTTATCCGTAAACTTACCCGTCAGGCTGGACCGGTCCAAAAAGAAAACTGCGTGGCGCACGACAGCTTCTTAAATAAAGAATGCGTGGCACTATAATCCACTACACGCCTCACACACAGGTATATGCATCTTCTTTACAATCGGAAACCGGCAAAATAAGCTGTGAAGACAGAGGGGATAAAGTAGAGTCATGCCAGGGCGTTTGTGATATGAACGATCCGTCAGCTGCGCAGTATGTCTGGAATCTGGGAATGGTGTCGGCAACAAGGAGTGGAAGTGTTAAATGAAATTCGATAACAGGTAGGTGAGGTGACACACACAGAACAATCACAGCTGCTCTCAGCTTACGTATTACACTTGAGCGCAAGAGATTGAACTGCCCAGGAGGCGAGTTTCACAAAGTGCCGATTTATTCATCAAACATTTGAACCTATTTTATTTTTGGTTATTTTAGGGGACAAAATCATAAAGTTTACTCGAGCTTTTTCTGACTGCAAGCAACGACAAGATATCTGTGAACTGCCAAACATGGAAATAGTGCGGCTTTTTTTCTTTTTTCTTTATTGGAGGAGTGAATAAAAATATCCGTTTTTCTTGATTGGAGAGCGACATGAGTTGAGTCTCATCACTTTAAAAAAGGAAACGCTTATTGCTTAAGACTGTAGTCATGACAAACAACGAGGAGAGTTTGGATGAGGATATCGTTTTCCTGCCGGTGGATGAGTCCTCTCCGGAGTTCATCTATAGTGAGAGGGAGAGAGAAGCAGTGGAGAAGCTGCTGAGCGCTGGACCAGAGGCTTTCTACCGCTCAGTCGTCAAAGAGCTCCCCGACTGCTTCTTATCCTCTGAAGAGGTCAGTCAGTTAACAAGCTGGGTTCAGAGCTACCCTTTCAATGAGCCGCGGCTACAACACGAGAATGGAGCAGAGAGCATCGTGGAGATGGAGGACTTCTGTTCCAGCTACTTCCCCTGCCACTCGGACGTGCCGGTCCCCGGCCTGGAGTTGGGCTGGCCTGATAAAACCCCCTGGTCGGTAACGGCAAGTGTCACAGTCCACACCAGCCCTCCTGCAGAAGGGGAACCTTCAGTCAGAGAGGTGATCAGACAGCACTTACAAAGAGCCAGAGAAGTACGCAAATTTCAACTGGATTAATTATTTTCACGGATCAATACAACTTATGTTTTCATATAAAGTACATAAACTCAGTATATCTAAAACGGAGATTAGTTATATACTTAGGCCCTTATGAAGACGCTTTTGTTCGTTTTGCTTGCTGAATTGCTTCTAGAGTTAAATATTTTTATGGAGGTTGTTTTGCCCTCCTGAAGACTTCCTGTAGACAAAGTCTTAGGCAGCACTTCCCTTTAAACAAATAAATAAATGTATTTTTATGGATAGATTACCAATTTTTTAACTTTAAGCCATTATGATTTCATTATTTCTTATTGTTATGATATGCCTGAATAGTGAAAGAAGCAGGCTAAATTATATACATGCATATTTTTGTGTCACGCAGGTAATTGCCATCGTGATAGACAAACTGACAGATAGTGCAATAATTGGAGATTTACACAGAGCTGCCTGTCGGGGCGTCCCTGTCTACATCATCCTGAACCAAAGGTCCATTCAGGAGAAGTTCTCGTCCAACAGGCTCTGGCATCCAGTGAGTCAACACATACAAATCAGCACACACCTAGCAGCCATCCTCATGGCAGTAAATAAAACAAAGATTTTAGTCGGACACAACAGCGCATTGTGGAATGGGATATTTTCATTTGCTATTCTGCTCTTAACATGTGCAACAAAGCCTCCTTATGCTCAGTGTGGTGGAAAGTTTGTTGAAGCTGACAAAGAATAAAACTAAAAACACTTCCCACAGGTCCCCATGCCGCTGTAGTGAGATATATATGCACACATTTGTTCCCAAAGTCTTGTATTTATTTTTGTTTAAAAAAATAAATACAAATTCACATCTGGTTTTATTGTTTTAGTTCAGTTTGAGTTACTTGACTTAGTGCACATGTGCTGGTTCTCTCAGACTGCAAGTGTTGTCTTTTTGCTTTGACAAGGTGATGGTAGGAATGTAGCAGAGATTCGGCCACACAGCTAAACTGGTTGCACAGCATTCATGTTGCCTTCAAGCAAAGACAGTGTTTTCATTAGAGCTGCCAATGAAATAGATGAACAGAAGGTGAAATTCCAGGCAGAATTCAGCCATACTTGGATAGAAAGCTGAATTAAAACCCCGTTTACACCTGTATCCAATGCTTTCCACAAAATCCATTTAAATCCAAGTGTAAACACAGTGGTAGCTGTTCCTGTATGTATGCACGTTTATACATTCATGTGTCCTCAGGAGATCAAGCATACACTCCCTTGCATTGATTATATCACCTTGAAACCTAAAGCGCCACTTAACCATATCAAGATCTTGGTCTTGTGTGTACCAACAGTACTTACAGTATTACACATCAGTTCACACCAATGTGACGATTCAGCTTTTGGCACTGTCACAGGTTTCAGTGCAATGCGATGCCGAGTTTAAACCTTGTGTTTTGGCAGAACATACGGGTCCGAGCTCATGGTGGGAGAAGTTTTGGTTTGAGGGATGGAAGAAAGCTGATCGGGGAAATGAACGAGAAATTCCTTCTGGTGGATTTAGACACAGTGATTCACGGCAGCTACAGGTAAACAGATTTGGCTTCCACCTGCTTTTCTTTACATGTAAGGCACACACGGTTGAAAGTGACTACAATGATTGTTGCTGAACTCTGCAGCTTCACCTGGACGGATACCCACCTGCACCGGCAGCTGATCACCGTCCTGAGGGGACCAGCGGTTGACGCATTTGACCGGGAATTCAGGACTTTGTATGCTAGTTCACTCCCAGTTCTTGCCACTGTAAACCATGTGAACCAAAGCCATCAGCTTAAAGACATTTCAGCTGACAGACTCCTGAAAAGGATCTCTGCTGGTTCCGATATCACCGACCCTCCATCCCCACGTGCTGTTTCCCCTCTGGACTGGGATAAGATGGGAGTTTTTTCAGAAGAAAGCAGCTTGCCAACCAGTCCTCTTTACCTTCATGGGGAAGTAGTGAAGCCGGAGATGTTACTACAGAACAGCACGCAGTTTGATAAAAACACACCATTTATGGATGGATTTACTAACAACCAAAACCATCTGGTGGATAAAAGAAGGTAGTGTATCTGAATTAGTCTCCACACCATTATTGAGTGCTTGAAGAAATATGTCAGCCTACAGCAGACATATTTAAAATTCTCGTGGCCAGAGTTCATTCTGTCCTTTAACCAAACCTGTAGCTGATCATCTTGCTTTTTTTTAACCTGTTATCCCTTTTGTATCATTCTCTGAGTAATTTCCAGAATAGAAAACAGGATATTTTCAATATTTTGTGCTACAGGATGTTTTTTCAGATTTTTGTATCTGACAGATTCAAAGAAAATATTTCTCCAGTGGCAACTGACACGGAGAAATCAACTTTCAAGTGAGTCTTATTAAAAGCTACGTTATAATTCAAACTATTAGATGTCTATGTTTTCTCCATGTCGATGTTCTACGCAAACATTTGGGATCTTGATTATTTTCACAGGCGCAGAGAGTCCTTATCAACACAGCCGGATACTTCAGACAGAACAAAAAGGTAAGATCAACAAGATACAAGTTAGTTTGTTTTAAATTTATTGTCCAAATGTATCTATCTGTAAACGTTTTAGGATGTTTTTACAGATTTTTTTGTGTTTGTCAGGGTCAAAGACAAAGTCTCTCCAGTGACAACTGATGTCGTAGAAAAATCAACTTTCAAGTGAGTCTTATTATTAGCTGTGGTATGATTGAGATTATCAGGGGTCTGTTTTTTCCAGGCTGATGTTTTACACAAACATTTGGGATCTTGTTTGTTTTCATAGGAACAGAGAGCCCATATCAACGCAGCCAGCTACTTCAGACAGAGTAAAAAAGTAAGATCAACAATATATAAGGAAAATAATTTCCTACGGGACTAATTCCCTACAGGATTAATAAAGTGTAATGATTATTTTTAAAATGTCATGTCCAAATATGTCTATATTTTGAGGATGTTTTTACAGATTTATGTATTTGATAGGTTATCTGAAAGCGTCTCTCCCGTGGCAACTGACATAGAAAAATCAACCGTTTTCAAGTGAGTCTTATTACGAGCTATGCTATTATTAAGACTATTAGCTCTTTTACACAAACATTTAAGATCTTGTGTTCACAGGCGCAGAGAGTCCTTATCAACACAGCCGGATACTTCAGATAAAACAAAAAGGTAAGATCAACAAGATACAAGTTTTTTTTTTCAATTTCTTCTCCAAATATATCTATTTGAATATGTTTTAGCATGTTTTTACAGATTTTTGTGTTTGATAGGGTCAAAGACAATCTGTCTCCAGTGTCAACTGATGTCGTAGAAAAATTACTTTTCAAGTGAGTCCCATTATTAGCTATGTTATCATTAAGACAGTTAGCTGTCTCTGTTTTTTCCACGGGTTGTTTGACACAAACATTTAGGATCTTGATCTCGATTTAGGAGCAGGGAGTCCTTATCAACGCCGCAAGCTTTTTTAGAAAGAACAAAAAGGTAAGATCAATGTCATGTCCAAATATCTGAGACTGAAAAAAGTTATTGAAATAATAGTATAAATAATAATTTAATGTCCAAATTGTGTGGGTTTTTTTTTTTTAGATTATATTGTACTCTATTGCATCCAGCACATCTGTGATTTATTGAGAAAAGCTGGTCATGAAGATTTTAACTGTACCTACTTTAAAATAATGCAAGATATGTCTTATGTGTGTGTGTGTGTGTGTGTGTGTTTGTGTGTTGCTATCCTTGTTTTTTATTACTTTTTTATCCTTTTATATTAAAATTGACCTGTTCACGCAAGGGAAACTTTTTTTTA